>JAKTVG010000324.1:0-157272 GCA_030557085.1 Candida gigantensis
AAAAAAAAAATCAACACTCCTGGAATAATTTCACCCAAAACCCGATGAGTCGAATTGCAAAGTCGAGCATCACTAGCGGAATTCTTGCATATTTATGAGCAGGGATGATTTATTATTTTGTTACTAATTTAGTAAAAGTTATTTTTCAAAAATATAATTTGAAGCTGTTCAGTTGCACACCACTTGGTGCATGCACAGTTGAGTGGTTGCAAATAGTACAGCACTACTAACTAACCAACCAACAAACAAGAAAGGTCGTTGGAATATTGGTATTTTGGGACTTAGATTGATTAAATTCCTAGAAAATTTCAAATTGCTTGGAACTCGCTCTGTTTGACTATTGCACTATGATTCGGTGCCGACAATTGAGTTGTGCTTATGTAAAAGAACACAGTGTATTAGTCACTATCAACATAACTGCCCCATTTAAAAACAAGTCTATGAAAGGGATCAAAGTAAACATGCTAACGTAATCATACAATATTGACAACAATACCTGTCAATCAGCACCTGATTCTAATTACAGTAAGGGGGGAGTGCTCATAAATTGGCATAGTATTATGCGATCGAATGGTATTATCCAGTACTTTTCTATATATAGTTCTTTTTTACTGAGAATATGGCAGTTCATTACATAAAAATTTGAATTAATATAAAAACTGGGCTTATAATGCACCTTCCTTTAACTCACGGAATTTAAGTATAACTAACTACCTCCCTGTTTTGCTATCACTAAAAAGAGGGGGGTTTCTAATTTGTATGTTTCTTTGTTTACTGTAATATTCAACACTACGTAAGATAATAAACAATATCAATTTTTACTAATTTGTCAAAACCCAGAAACATCTCCACATTGAAGAATCCTGTGCACTATAAACTTTTGAACATATAACTATCACATATTACATTACCAATGTATTATTATAAATACATGGTCAGTCTCCCCTGAAGTTGAAAAGTTCATTTTATAAATATTTTTCAATTACAACATTACTCAGTATTATATTTCACAGATAATTAACTAAAATGAAATTTTTGTTGTCAAATATGCTTTTAATGTCAGTTGTTGCTTCCGCTGCACAAGTTTTCACTGCTGATACTCCCCTTCTGGAATTAAATGATGAACAATATGGCGATATTGTTGGTGAGGACTTGGTTTTATATACCAATGAAACATCAATAAATGACTTTGCAAGGGTTCTTGCGTCCTCGGTTTTGTTCCCCGTTATCGATGGCAACTTGTACTTGATAGATCACAACGGCACGGTACACGGTTATGAAACATCAACTCTTGCCAATGATACTGAAGACTCTTATTACCCTAATGTGGATCAAGCTTGGAAGGTAGCTCAAGAACTTTCTGGAGATTACGATATTGATGAAGTAGAGGAGGACTATCAAGACAACTTAGATAATTTCTTGCTGACTCTTAATACTTCTCCAGGAAGGTTCGCTAACAAGCGAGGAAACCCAGCAGGTTATATTTGTGGATACAATTTTAACTCAGGTTGTAGATCTTATAACTACTGCAACAGAGAATATACTGGTCAGCATGGTGCTAAATGTTCTTGTGTTATACCTTCATGGAGAGGTGCAAAAATTTGTTTAACAACTCATCATGGAAAGCATGATTGAGGATCAACACGATGGTTACTAAATCACCTCCAAATCTTTTATTGAAGTGAAAAGTGACAACCTTACAATTCAATATTGTAACTACTTTGTTCTATGTTTAAAAAATAAAATCCAAAAAAATAGAAAACCATATAAACCTTTAAAAAAAATATATGTTTGATTTTTGCAACCGCACGTCATTCCCCTTAATTTTCTAATTTAGAGTTTAACCTTTCTTTTCTTTTATTTCGTTCACTTTTAGAATTATAATTGTACAAACACCAAAATTATCTAAAATTTAACCCTCATTCGACTTTACTATTTCTAGTTTTAGCCTATGGTAATTACGTACGCAGCAGTTAAATATAGAAACAAACATCGAAATGATAAACAGATACGCACAAACCAGCCCTAGTTCGAGTACTTTAAATAGCCATACCAATATCTGAAATTATATTAAAAAAGCCTTGTTTGCCACATCAAAATACCGGAATTATTTTTCTTTCAGTTGGGCAGTTCAATTAATTTTCTGTAGTAGTATATTGCTCACTCAGTCAAGTTGCATTCTTTCATTTCTTGCCAGAACTCGTAAATAAAAATTTCCTTATTTACCCCTTAAAAAATGTTTTCTTTGTGTTCAAATTATATGCAGTACGCATTAGGTAATACTATTATCATGGAATACAAGGTGGCGTATAACCAAGAGATATACAAGCTGTCACCAATGTATTATGTTGGAAGGTGTATGTATGTCGGTTCTTATAAAAGGGCAACACTTGAATTTGTGAGTTGGTTTTAACTGGGCAGTTTCGCCCTGACAAACAACATAATTGCCAACAAGAGTGGTTGCTCTGTGTAGAAGAGTCTAGATCTTCGAATATTACGCAATAGACCATTTAAAAATAGAACAATTCGTTGTTGGGTACTTAGCAATTAAAATTGAGTACGTTATATCCGCTACTTTTCCTATTTTCATTGAAAATGTCGGAAATATTGCTATTATCAATCTCACCTAAAAAACATACTCACCTTTGGTAGTTGACTTGATGGTCATTAGTTTATAAAAAAAGATTCGAGACCAAAATTAAGTGCTAAGTCGGAAGGCCAAGTTAAAAATCTTGCACAAGTTCTCAAATCTCCTTAATCTGTTAATAGTGGCAATCCCATTGATGGGCGAGGAACCTATAAACACAGAGAACATACATAGTCTGCGCACAACTTCTTTATAAATACGTCTCTATACCCCCCTACAAATCTAACCCCAACATTTTATAACACCTTCATTACGAACACTGCTCTTGCTTTATCGATATCAGAACATCAAAGGAAAAGAGATACTTCTAATGTCATCCGTTACTCAACCTGACCAGAAAATTAATGCCGATGCGCGTCTTCTGGAATTGAATGATGCCCAATATAAGGAGGTTGTCGGGGAAGATGTGGTCTTATACAATAAAGAAATTACCATCGACAATCTAGCAAGGGTATTTGCTACATCTGGTTTCTTTCCAGTTGCTGATGGCAAGATGTACTTGATTGATAAAGAAGGGAAGGTATACGACTATGAAATTGGATACCTTTCAGAGGATGCAGACAAGGGAAGTTATACCGATGTGGAACATGCAGCCAAGGTGGCTAAGGATATCTGTCGTGACTACGTTCCAGAGAAAGTGGAGGAAGACTATAACCAGAACTTGAAAGATTACTTTCAGACCCTAAACAGTAGCTGAAACAAGCATAACGGCACATGATAAACAACTAGAAAGTGGGATAGATATTACATGGGTACAATTCTGAGTTATAAATAGATAAAGTAGATCTTAGACTTGGTGTCGGGGACAATTAGTGAGCCTGATTCTAGAAGCTTTTATATCATGTCTGTATAGCTGAAATTGACACTTTTTTTGAGAAATTCTAATGGGAATTGTTTATTTAGGCAAGATCGATATTCGTAAGACCTCTTAACAAGAGTAATAGGGTATACAGTATGAACAGAACCACTTCAGAGTTCTGAAATTTTGTCGAAAAATGTCCGCCCTTAAAACTCTGGAAAAATTGAAATTTTATAGATCGGTAAAATAACCGAGTTGCAAGAATGGTTTAGTGGTAAAATCCAACGTTGCCATCGTTGGGCCCCGGGTTCGATTCCCGGTTCTTGCATTTTTTGTGTACTTTCAGTACTTTTTTTTTCTCAATCCTGACATCAAACATCTAAAAATGAGATGGTCCACAACCTAGAAAATTTTCATTAAATTTAAATACGGTATTCGTTTTTTTTATCTCACACCACCATATATAATGTCATCCAATCCAAGTCAAGACCTCAATTTTTACAAAGATGATTCGATAATTTCCGATTTGATTTTAAAATCGAAAGAATCTTCATATTTATCAATTATAACGTATATTCAATCAACGAGTCCGAATTGGTTGATCAATGCCTTAATTGAGAATTCAATGATTGGGACAGCGACAAGTGTAAATAATCATGATTTGAAGAAAGTACCTAATCGATCTAAAATTAGTGTTGTTTCATTCATTCATAATTTGGAATTTTATATGAATAATTTCAAAAGGAATGGGAATTTATTAAATCTTGATAAAGACAAGGGGTTTAAATTTATTGATTATTTCAGTGATTTGTTTTCACAATTGATTAAGGATCCTTTGAACCCGAGGGCAAATGTGGATAAATTGTTCAATGATATTGAGGAAACTGATGTGATTGTTCTTGAAGCACCAGAGATCTTATTAATTACTACTGATTTATCAAGTGATGAATTGTTATCCAATATACTCAAATTAAATAAAAAATGTCGACAATTGTTTCTTGTGTGTTCCAAAGGGGCCCAATATGTTGATTTAAGTGACGATTCTTCCAAACTTGCATCTGATCCAACATTCAAAATCACAGATTTTTTGGTGAAATCTTTATACCGATCACAATTGAATATTAGTTTAGAACCATTATCTACTGGTCGTGCTAAGGATATAACAGGAAGTTTAACTATTTCAAAAGGTGCCATACCATATAACATACCTCTAAAAGTCAACGAAAAAGAGTACGTCTATCACATTACAAAGGATTCACAAGTTAAACTATATTATCGTTAATACAAACCTACCCACAACCAGCTGTTCCTTAACCTCTTTTTCTATGTAAATTATATAAATCATCTAATGCAAACTCAATTGCACATCTAGTCCATAATAAGGGAAACAATGGCCACACAGATCTTTCCCCTACCAATATCCAATATGGGATATTTTCCATCGTTTTATGTACGTCAAATACTCTACCAAAATCTCTCATCAAATATCGTAACTCAGGAACAATTGTCACTTCTCGAATTGAGGCTAATGATTGTAATGTAGATGGCTTCTCATCAATGAAAAACCGTTTCATAACATCAGTTAATAAGCCCAACTTGTTCATCACCATCAATCTATGTTGAATTTCCATTCCAATCATGGTTTTTATCCTTTTGAATAAATTATAACTCGTATCTTTGGCATATTTTTCAATGTCTTTTTTGCTAATCTCTCCTCCAGAACTTGTTCTTTTCCTTTTCGCACTATCGTATTTAACTTTTCCGTAAGAATGGTAATGCTGCAAGTCGTTACTTATCAATGGTGCCAAATACGGTCTAGCTAAACTAATTACAAAATGATTCACATTGAAAAGTTCAGTCAATTTCGTATATGGTGATTGCTGTTGTAAAACCATTGTCGATCTCTCGCCATTTTCATTATCCTTGAATTTAAAATATTGTTGGTGATAAGTGACGTCTTGTGGTTTCAAAAATTTTACATCAATATCAGGGGTTTGCAATACAATTTCATTGTTAAAATCTTTCACATACAACGCAACATCATCAGATAGAACACCTGTACCGATAGATGCATAAATCGCGGTCCAAATAATGACATTTGGTGCCGTTACATAGTTTAGTAATGATGGTACACATTGATTAGTAGGGTGAACAACAATATTCAATATTTTCTCTGTTTTCATATACGCTTCTTCAAATGTTAAATCTCCAATGGTATCACGAACAAACTTAAGAAACAACAAGATATCTTGAGAATAACCCTTTTTCACAACATTTTCAATGACATTTCCATATCTTTCATCAATTTCGTGGTTCAATAAATCAATGCTTTTCATCAAATCCCCAATATTCACCAAGATAGGAATCAACTCTTCATCTGTTAATGTACAAACCAAAGATGCCACTGCTGCTCCAACGGCACTTCCACCAATTATTCTAGGTAACAATCCTTTAAAGTAGAGTGCTTTGACAACACCTAAATGACACAATCCAAACAATGACCCACCTTGTAATAACAACGCAGTACAACCAAAAGATTGTCTTGCATCGTGAAAGAAATCCAATTTTAATTGTTTGCTATTCATTATGAATTCATCGTTATCATTGTTCAAGGCTTCATTAAGATAATCTAAACAATTCAACACTTCATTTATATATTCTTCAATTTTAAATTTGGTACCCATATAGGATTTCAAGTATAAACGTTTCTGAGCTATTCCTCCAAAATTTCTAATCAATCCACTTCTTAATAATGACATAATTAATTGAGAATCCTGATTCATTCTAGCCTCATTTAGTAATTTTAATCGTTCATCAATGATTACATAATCGTAGTGTTTCGATATGAAGTTCTGTCTCCACAAGTCCATGTTAGTCAATTTATCGACTTCGTATGCAACCTCTTCCCATTCTGTATAGTTTGACACTATTTTCAATTGTTTAACGTATTCCTTTAGTGGATCCCTGCGGTTGTAGAATTGGTACAATTGTTTGACCCAGAAGAAACATATATCCAAAATGAAATCCACCACAGCCCATATATAACTTGGGGTGTTGTTTATGACAAATGTTACTATAGGTAGTATAGTATTGGTAATTATATTCCTTACCATCAAGTTATTCGATTTAATTGTCTTGAATGCTGTGGGCTATATTTTGGTTGCCAGTAAGTTGTATTTTTTATTGATTGTATTATTTCTTTGGTGCTTATATTATATAACTTCGCTGTGATTTTCGAAAATACGGGGAAAATAGATTTTCATGTGACTTTTTTTTGCGCTTCTGCAACGAGTATGATACATTGGTACGAGCTGCAAAAACAACAACAGGAACTAATAGAATAGGGATAGGGAATGGTAAAATATCTTAAATGTCGTTTAAATGGTACATATTAAGGTAAGTAGAAGACAGAAATGAAAAAGTTTAATTTTTGCTGTTACCGAGATTTGCGATGTGGAAACACAAGAGGGGGCGAATAGCCACACCATAATTGCAACCAAGCTACCTTACTGTTTTTGGATATACTAAACTGTATACTTGCAACCATATGTAAGCCATGGTTAATTTTTAGTACCGTAAACGATAGATGTTGTCTGAAGTAGAACAGTGATCAGTTTGTTATGTAGTGTTGATGGCCACTCCCCACCGTTGAAACATCGCCATCCGGAAGGTGTAACATAGAGGTCCACCTTTGCTTCAGTTAACTAAACCTCAACCTTTTGTAAACATGCAACAGCTATACATGTTTTGATATAGAATATCACTTGCTCTGGATTTTGCAGCCAGTGGTTGTAATATTTTAGTGTGACTACTCCTTTGTTAAGTACAATTATGCCATGTGCAAGTCTTTTTTTTTAAATTATACATTTAGATGTTTCTATTAGACTGTAGTTTGTTAGTTGGTCCATCTGTTACCATAGATCACGATCCAACATCGACTAGACTCTCCCTTGAATGTGAAGCAAATAAGCATGTCATCTAAAGATCTAGTGTTCCCGTGAGGTTTTCACATATTCTACGCATTCCCACAACCAATTAGGTGGGGATGTTAATCCCATCCTATTACCTTTTACAAAGCTATTAACTCTATATAGTGGCAATAAAGCCTTATGGTGAGCTGGATGTCTGATGTTTTTTTTGTGTGTTTCTAGTAAATCTAGGCATCGGAAAAACCAGGAAAAACCATAAAACACACAAAAGTTACCACGCAAAAAATAAAAAAAAAAAAAGTAAACGGCGCCATCGGAGTTCGTGGTCAAACTGCGGCAATAATTGTCCTATGAATCGCCCACCTCGCCCCTAGAACAAAGCAAGATAGGTGAACGCAAAGCTCACAAGACTCTAAATACTTACGATCGCGTGCATATCCGGACGTGTCTTTTTATAGCACATTTTGTTTGGCTTTGCTCATCAGTAATCATTAATAAAAATTTTTTTCATTACTCCGCAGGCAAAATAAACATTTTTCCTTTTTTTTATTTTTTTTTTAGTCACTATGCCGTTTGACTTGTTCTTTACGGGTTTCTCCTTTGACTCTGGTAAACACCAAAAACACACAACTGATCTATCATCAACACATATCAAACATAGATCAAGACTTTATGGGGGCAATGCAACAATGGTCACGTGAGACTATAAGTGAAAATAGACAACCGGCTAGAAAAACAAAAGAAATACAGTACGTGGCAAACTCCGAAGGTCTCTATAGATATTATTTTACTCTGTTCACCTGATCATTCTCCGCCGCCCCGACTGTATGCAGTACGCAGAAGGAAAAAAGAAATATAACAAAAAATATAACCATACACAATGCAGCACACTTGCGAAGCTTCTATGGCAACCCCTCTCTCTCATTATAATTAACTTTGCCTTGAAATATGAACATATATATATAGTAACCAGACATCTTCCCACTTTTTTTTTTCCCAGTTTATTATTATTTCTAACTTCCCACATTTTGCTTCCCCTTACTAGCTTTTTGCTTTAAATACATTTGTGGTGTTTGAAGTTCATCATTTGCTGTCATCTTTAACAACCATACGACCATACATCAAATCACCTTATTTTATTTCTTTTCAACTCACCAACCCAATCATACACCACACACACACATTCATACAGCATATATTCATATTTCACATTATAATTTTTTCAAATGTCTATAACTAGAAATATCCAACCAATTCTACTAAAATCTTCCAAGTCATGTACATGTATGTGTTCACTCCCCACATTAACAAGGCATTACGCAGTATCATCGATTTTTAAAGGTGCAAGAAATTACTTTCTTGGTCTTGGAAGTCAAAATGAAGATGGCGATGAAGTCACACTAACGTGTGATTCTGTGGATGAACTGATACCATTTGTCAAATATCCGTTATTTACACGAGATCAACTCAAAAAAATTGCAACTGATAAATTCAAACTAGAAGTCGGACATGCCTCATTTGGGTATCATTCAGATTCGATTGTTCCTTCTATAAACTCATTGAGTGATTTAACTGATCCTACACAATTGAATAGTTTATTACCGAGAAGAAGACCAGAAGGTTCTCCCAGTGATACACTAAGCATCAAAGCTGGAGATGATACTATGTTGGTTTCATCTACTGTTATTGCGGTTGCTGATGGGGTCAGTGGATGGGAAAGTGATGGTAAAGATTCTTCATCTGGTGTTTGGTCACGATCCATGGTTGAAACATTCAGTCGACTAATGACAGAATATAAATTGAATCATTTCCCACGTCAATTGAAAAAGAGAGATATTCAACAAATATTGGATGATTCATATTTACATACTTCACATTTGATGGATTTACAGAAATTGACAGGATCATCTACTTTAGTCCTTGGAATGCTCAATGGTGATTTATTATCCATGATAAGTATTGGTGATTCCAAAATTTTCATCATTAGAGATGGAGAAATTGTCAAGACAAATAATGAACAAATGCAAGCTGGATTATGTCCTGAACAAATTGGAACTCATACATTGGATCATTTACCTTCTGACATTGCATGGATCGATACTTTTAAATTACGCGAGGGGGATTATATCTTGATGTGTTCCGATGGCATCACTGATAATCTTTATGAATGGGAAATATTGAATAGTTTGAATGAATGGATCAATGTGAAGAAAAATAATGTGAAAACTATAGCTACTAAATTATTGATCAAAACTAAAGAAGTTGCATTTGATGATTACGCATATACACCTTATAATGAAAAAGTGAATGCTTTAAAGGAACCTCATCAACATAGTCAAGGAGGGAAAGTCGATGATATGTCTGTCATTTTTGCCAAAGTCAATATCAATAAAAAAGATGGGAAATTGTCTTTGCAATAAGAGTTTCCCTCTTGTGATTTACCGATTTTATATTTTTTTTATACATCTATATATATTAGATTTAGTTTGGGTTTTTTGTTTAAGTCATGTGGTTCTTTTGACTTTTGGAAGGGAAAGGGATTTTGGTTATTTTTGCTACAATTTTTAATAATATATAATACTAATAATATATTTTAACTCTATTAATTTTTTTTTTTTTTTGTATTTACCTATTATACAGATGATATTTCTGAAAAATATTGTCTCAAGATCAAAGCAAGCATCTCTGGCAATTCATTAATATCTTTAACCACAACATAAAATTCAAATGGGAAAGAATCCAAATATTTATCAACTTTCAAATTCATCGATCCAGTATTTGGATCAGTTACATAACTCACTTGTTGCATATCCATAATTGATTCTTGACTATTAATTCCATCAATAACAACGAAAACCATCATAATTTTTTCTTCTCTTGCCTTTCTAACCATTCTTAATATAGTTTCATGATCTTCACAAACACCATCCGATAAAATAATTTGTAATTGCCATAAATCATTTTGACTAGTTGCCTTAGCATCTTCAAAAATTTTGAATGATTGATTACATAACATTTTCATATCAGTTCTAGTTTGTTGGAAATCGAACCACTGGAATATTTTAGCACCAGTTTCTTGAGAATTAAACGGTTTATCAAATGGGTGCACAACTTTGACATCTTCACCAAATCTAACAATAGACAATCCACCACTTTCTAATTGACTTAAAGCTTTCGATACCAATGAAATACTATGGAATGCCAATTCAGTCGATTTACTTTCACTCATAGATTTAGAATCATCAACAGCAATCATGATTTGATATTGTCTTTTGGAAGGCTTTGTTCTTCTTAACCAAATCTTATCTTTCTTGAAATCTGAAGCAATATATGGAATAATTCTCTTCATATTCAATCGTTTACCAGTTTTATAATCACCTCTCAATTTCGTTGCCAAAGTTGGTTCTAAAATCAATCTCAATTGTTCACACAATCCAGATGCAAGTTCTTGAGTAGCTAATTCACTATTCTTCCATAATTTACGTGCTTCTTCCAATGACATAGCTGGCAAGTTTTCTTCATCTAATTCGGTAACACCAATATTCTCCATCTCAGCATCACTATCTTCATCATCATCATCTTCATCAATTTCATTGGTTGCCACCATTTCATCGGCATCATCACTAACTTTTCTTTCACCAATAAATGCACTCTTAGATTTACCTTCAAAATCAACATCTGGATTTTCTTCATTGACTTCAGCTGATTCTTCATCTTTCATTTCTTCATCTTCCTCTTTTTTGGTTGCATCTTCTTCTTCTTGCTTAACTTCAACATCTTGATCATCATCATCTTCTTCATCAATTGCTTTATCTTCATCTATTGATTGAACTTGATCTTTATCAGCAGCTCCCAAAGCTTGAGTATCAAAATCAGCATTCTCACCATCCACATGTTGAAATTCATCAGGTTTCTTTGTATTTGCTGATTCGTCTACTTTTTCTTCTTTCTCTTGTTTCACTTCCAAAATTTCTTGACGACGACGATGAAATTCCTTCAATGAATCTCCCAATTGTTTCAATGATTCATTAGCTTTTTCACGTGCATCATCTTGCATTGAATTATCTTCCTTTTTGCTTTGTTCTTCTTGTTGTTGTTGCTCTAAAGAAGCAGTTCCAGCGGCACCAACATCTTCATTTTCATCCATCACTTGATTGTCAGCACCTTCACCCTTCTCACCAGCTTCTTGCTTCACAGCTGAATCCATATCAACATCATCATTTTCAATATCATTTGCTCCTTCAACACCTTCAGCAGTTTGTTCCTGATCAGATTCATTATCATTACCACCTTCCTCCTTGTTGTTATCTTCTCCAACAGTTTCATCTTCTGAATCCATAGCATCTTCATTGACTTCATTTTCACCGATAGCTTCATCACCAACATCTTCTTGATCTTCACCATCCTCTTCATTATCAACATCATCGTCAGCTTCATTTTCTCCTTCTTGGTTCTCATCCTCGGCATCTTCCATTTCTTCATCACCATCTTCATCATTCTCATTGGTTTTGGTATCTTCATTCAAATCTATGTCATTATCCAATTTATCATCAAATTTTTCATCGTCATCAACATCATCTTCTTTGGTTTCTTCTTCATCATCACCATCTAAATTCATATCTTCTGGTAATTCCAATGCCTCAGTTTCAGGAACATGATCTTCAAGTTGTTCATTCTCTTCATTCTTCACATCGTCTTCTTGTTCACCAACATCTTTGTCATCACCATCTTCATTTTCTTCCTCCTTTTCTTCTTCACCTTGATCATTGCTCTCATTATTATCTTGAGGTTTGTTATCACCATTTTCTTCTTCTTCTTCCATAGCTTCCATTTCATCGTCGTTGTTTGAATTTTGTGGTAATTTATCAGAATCTTTCTCCTTTTTGTCTTCTTTGACTTCTTCATCCCACATTTTCTCATCAATGGCATTTGGATCCAAATCATCAATATCATCAATTTCTTCATCCATTTCTTCTTGATCGCTACCTTCATTTTCATCTTCATCCTTTTCTTGATCAGAAGCTTCTTCCAAATCACCAGCCATATCTCCTTCAATGTCAACTGCATCATCATTTTCATCTTCTTCATCACCATCATCCTTTTCTTTCTTTTCCTCATTTGGCTGCTGTGCTTGTTCAGACAAATCTTCATCATCTTCAACATCGTTAGAATTATTTTGCGCACCTTCACCATCTCCCAATCCAGTACCATCTTGAAGATTATTATCTTCTTTTTGTTCACTAGGAGCTTCAGGAGAACAAAATCCTTTTGTTGCCAAAGTATGAAGTGATGATGACAATATAAATGTTGCCTTGGAGAGATCATAATAATTAGATCTTGATCTTTCAACAACTTTCAAACACAATTTAAAATAAAGATTCAAAATAGGATAAGTAAATGAAGCCAATGCTGAAACCATCTTCGAAGTTTGTTCATTATGTTCAACCAATGATACCATCTTAATACATTTTTCTAATTTCGAAGCAATAGTATTAACATGAAGATTCTTGGCATAAGCAGCTATTCTATGTTGAGATGAAACCAACCACCCATCATCATCTCTAGTAATTTCTTCAGTTTGACATTCAACAGTTTTTTGAACAGCAACAATAATTGAAGTAGTGAGGCTTCTGAACTCTTTTTCTGCATTTTCAACTGTTTCAAGGACTTTCAATGACGTAGAATTTTCAATACCCTCAACTTTCGGATTCATTGAAATCCAATTCAAAACAACTTCAGCAATAAATGAAACTTGTTGATTTTTCAATTTCCATGATCTTAATGAGTCAACCAACAGGTAATAAAACTTTGAGAAATTTTCCACATACTCAACACTTAAACTCGATTGAATATTTTCATCAACTGACTCACGTAATTCATTCAATTTAACTTTAAATTGATAGAAGATACCATTGTCCACACCAAAACCAAAATTCTTGACTGATTCCAAAGTTGAAGTAGCATAATCTAACAATTTAGGTAACCAAAACTCAATCAATTGAATATTTTCAACGTTTAATTTAATAGAAGCAGTAGCACTAACTGGTGATAAAACAGCTGATAAATTATTAAGATTTGCCAATTTGTAAAAACTGTTATACCATGAATTCATTCTGGAAATATTGCAAGTTAATTGTTTCAATGGAACACGACCTACGATCAAAGAATGAATCAAATTTTCAGTAGCAGAGAGCCCCTTTTCAACATCAACTTGAGGAACATCATCAATACCAGAACTAACAGCAGCTCTGAGTCTTGGCAACAAATCCAAAATTCTAAAGAAATAGATATCACTTCCTTGAAGACTGGTGCCTTCAAAACTAACTGAGTTTGCAATAATAAGATTCACAGAACTTTGAGTAGCAAGAATATCAGAACGTAAACTTGTTTTTAAACCAGATCTTCTAACTTCACGAATGGTGTCACTTAATAATTTTCTCTTCTGAGTCTTCAATGCAGCAATTAATTTCTTATTTGATTCCTTCAATTCAGATGGAGTTTCCTTTTTAAGTCTTTCCATATCTTCCACCAATTCACTTGCAAATTCCAACAATTTAGGCAATTCTTCATTGGAAATTCTATCCACATATACATTCATATTTTTTTCAATCATGCTAAGATTTTGAAGTCTCTGTGGTCTTTCAGTCCAAGTAGAAAATGTCTTCACAAGTTCAATCTCATTATTTCCAACAATGGTCTGTATTTCGGGTAATGCACCAAAATTGGAACTCTTATGGAAATTCTCTGAAATGCCTTGTTCGATAATTGGGAGAACTGGAGTACTTAACACAGCACGATACTTTCTGACAATTTTATACAAATTATTGTGGGATCTGCGAGCACTCTGTTTCAAAGCATCAATATTGACATCTTTCCAACTGGCCAACAAAATCACTTCGGAAATATCTTTCTCCAATTTTTTCTTTTTCTCTTCAATACTAGATACAACATCACCCTGGAATTGTTCATAAAACGTAACAAAATTAGCAAGTGCTTCAACAATTGGATGCTGATCATCAATTTCTCGGGCATGATTCTTGAATGCTTTCAATAAATTCAATCTAGTATTAAATTCACCACAGGTAGCTTTACTCATGAATATATTTAAAGCAGCTAAAAGTTTTCCAACCATTTCTTCTTCATCAGCTCCAAGCATTGGAATTATAATAAGTTCCAATAAATAAAACCACCATTTCCCAATATTCTTTTCCACTGAACTTTCTTCAAATTCAAACAACGCCTTCCAAGTAGATAATTCCAATTTTCTCCATGAAACAATCAAATTTGTCAAAACATCAAACTGGTCCTTCATAGAAACTTGACTAGATGCATATTTCTGCCATTCGGCTATGAAAGTGTAAATTTGTTCAAGTTTCTGCAAATATCTACCCAATGGTAAACCAATAGGATATGAAAGAAATTCATTACTTGCAAAAACAATATTCTTCAAAGTAGCATGTTCTGGCCATTGATCCAACAACTTCTTGGACAAACTGTATACTCCAGACATGATTGTGACAGCACGTTTAACTTCTGAAGGATTAGGATCTTGGTAAAAATTGAACTCAGAAATAGGTTGATTAAATTTGCTTTGAGTTGCTGCCAATTCGTTCACCAATGAACTCAATGTAGATGAATTGTTAGGACACTTAGATAAACTGCTTCGATATTGATTCAATTGAGCCAATAATTCACTACCTTGATGAACAATTGCAGTAACATTTTCTTTTTCCTCCAATAAATATTCTTTAATGTATGATGAAGCAATCGACTCATAGATAGATTCAAAACTTTGATTGTTTTTCTTCACACCAGTAGCAGCATCAACATCCAAAACTTCTTCAAAATCAGGGAACAATTTTTTAAAATCACCTTCAATATCTTCATCTGGATCTGAATACTTGTATAAACTTCCTTGTTGCAAACCTTCTTTTTCCTCTTTGATTCGACGAAGAGACCATCTATAGTACAACAGATGCAATGACTCAATTAATATATCTTTTGAATTATCTCCACTACCCCTATGAGCAAGTCCTAGTTTCATGAAGTAAGACATAACCAACTCGGCAGCAGGTGAATCAACACTAAGCGTTTTTGCAAAATCTTTAACAGAAGGGAACACATTTTCAATGGAATGGAAAGTGGTAAAATCACTAACGTCAATTGACCAAGTATCTGGATACAAGAACTTCCCTTGCTTATTATTAATTGTTAACAATTCATATCCTAATTTCAAACCATAAATGTAACCACGCAATATATCATTCAAATCTGAGTAAAGTAAAAAGTTCTTGTTCAACCTCATTATAAACTGTGATGTATTATTTTGAAACATTTGCACCATATTTTCACTATTATCAGCCATAGAAATTGCCGATTCTAACAATTTTTCAATTGGAGCAATACCAATAGAAGATTCCATAATTGAATTCCATTCATCAAACAACCCATCAATTGACGAAGAATCACGATATACTCTTGGATTAGCTGGAGCTTCTAAATCAGATAAATTCTCCAATGTTGATTCCAAATAAGTCTCATTATCTCCATTATTCACTTTTCTTGCTGATTTCCAACTTGAAATAAGATTCTCTGATGATTTCTTTTGATCTTCATACACTTTAAAAATAACATATTCCTTGATTGCTGGATCATAAGGAGCATTGGGAACATATAATTGAATTAATCCACATGAAAATAAAATCCAAGCTCTACCCAATTTTGATAGATCTAATTCTGAACCAGTAATCTCAAATAATGCTCGAACCAAAAAATTATTTAAAATATTCGCCAATTTGCTTTCCGAACCGAGAACAGAAAAAATCATTTTCACCAATGATTGTGGATCATTCAAGATACCATCTTCAAACAAACCGAGAGCTTTCAAAATTAGTTCAAGCCATGAAATCAATAAATCAGCAAAAACTCTCTTTTCATTTGTCAAAACATCATCCGAATGTTCAATAATTGTTTTGGAGACTAATTTTAAATCGGAATTTGTTTGATCTAATGATTTACCAGAAGTGTTATTAAAAGATAGTGATTTATTCAACATTGACACCACCAATTCACCAGTAAATAAAGCTGAAACCATAGGCTTTCCATCTTGCCATAAACTGTCAAATATTTTTGGATAAGGCTTGAATCTGTTTTCTTTGATCAAAGACATCATTGACCTATTAGAAAAATTATAAAACTTCATCAATTGCAGGTCTTTACCAGATAATTCAACAAAATTTGCAATGTTGGTGAAGTCATCAACGAAAATGTTAACTCTTGGATTAATAAATGATTCTGAAAGTGATGATAATTGATCAATCCCTTCTTCAAGTTTAGTAAACATAGCAGCCATTTCATTTCTATCATACTGTCCAATAATTATTGATTTGTATAATTCTGCAATCAGACTTCCAAAACTAGAAACAACTTCTGAAGATTCAGGATACTGGACCTTTGATAAAACATCAAAATTTTCAATAATTGTATACAATCTTTGCAAATCTTCCCATGATTCAAATGTTTGAGGATATAAACCTCTGCAATACTCCCAGATTTCATTCATGACTATACCAGTTGTTAATTGAAGTTGACTTTTAAATAATGAAATCGCGACTTCGAAATCTCTAAGTTCATTCTCACGTCCCTCTATGACCAAATACTTTTCAGACCATTTGATAATCAATTCCTGATATACTCTTAATTTAGATTCATTCTTACCATGGGCAACTTCAATCATACCAATTACCAATGACAAAAGTTCATACAATGGTTGATAAATAATATCACTAAACAAATTCTTTCCAAATGTATTCAAAAAACTCTCAACAATAAAAGTTTGCAACAGCTTGATAAATTTAAAAATTTCCAATCTTGGCGGTGATTTGATATCTCTTCCTAAACTTGCAGCTGCTGATTTTTCAATAAAAGATAACTCATGAACTTTTTTCTCCATTGAAATTGACTCAATCTTTGAAACAATATCATTTAATTCAAGAATGGCACTTAATGTCTCAAAAATAATGGTTGATTCAGAAGTCTTGACAGTAGGGTGGTTCTTTGCAATTGATGTCACGATATAAATATTAGCCAATAAATGGAAGCTTTGATGATTGTCAAATTTAACTTGTTTCTTAGTGATTTCATTTGCAATATCAGCAATTGGATGATATACCAACTGTAATTTCTCACGTAATGATGTTTCAGTAATGTAAGTTAATGAATTGCACACACTTTTTGTGTAGGTTTCACTGATTTCGCCAAATTCTGAACTTGCAAAAACAACTTCTTCCCATTTTCCAAGGTTTTCAAAAGCATCAATTGAAACCAAACTCCATAAAGCACTCAAATTCAAATTTCCAGAATTGCAAGCATCTTCAATCAAACCAAATGATCTCATGTTGGTATCTTTATCAAAATTGAAAGTCGATGTTGGCACAAATTTTTCATCATAAATATCCAATTCTTCAATCTTTTCAGGTAAAGAGCGAATTTGTTCTTGTGGTTTCAATCCAAGAAGTTCTGAATCAAATGTACTTATTCTTTTGTCCAAGGAATCCATAAATACTTCAATACCTCTATTTCTCATAGCTCTAGAAAGTTCACCATACTTTGGATCCATTGTTAAAAATAATCTAAAATTAGGATGTGGTTTAAGTATTCTTGGTTGACCATCTTCCAAACTGCATTCATTAATTATTAAGCTTCCATTAGTTTCCAATAATGAATTCAATCTATCCAATACCGAAGGGCTACATAAATTAGCATTATCAAGAACCAACCAATTTCCTTTTTCAACAGCTTGAACCAATAATCCATCAAACCATTCAAATCTAACACTTTTATCTTGTCTCAATTTCAAAAGTAAATCTTCAGCTGATTTTACCAATTCTTCTATTTCTGGAACTGAATGATAAGATGCAAAATCTGTAAGAACGGCACAGAAATATTCAAAAGAAGTAATATCAACCGTGGTTTTTTCAATATATTCAAGTAATCCCAATGCTTTAGATAATATTTCAGAATTGCTTTCTTGATATCTGAGATTAGTAACAACAAGTTCATCAATAAGTTTGTAAGTTCTTTCCAATAATGCATTCATTTCCCGAGAAAGATCAATTTGTTCATATCCTCCCAATATATCCATTGAATCAACATCACTATTCATTGAAAATTCATCAAGTTTTGCTCCTAAGGTAGTTGCCAAATATCTAACCAAATCTGTTTTACCAGCATTTGTTGGTCCCGTAAGAATCAATGGAATATTATGAGTGATACATCTGAAAGCTGTTTCCATAAATTCAAAATTACATTGTAACGGTAATAAATTGCCACCACCACTGACATATTGAATTAAATCATTTCTTGCAACCAATGATCCTCCAGCCTGCACAAAGGATTCTGAAATATTAAAGTAGTTGTCACGTGCAATAATTTTTCCAAAGACAGATTCAAATAATTTTTGTGCGTGCACACGATCTTCTACATTTCTAAATCTTTGACAAACAATCATATTGATGAAATCTGATAATTGAATTTCTTGGTTGATGTTACCAGAAGTGTAAAGACTCAACCATCTTAATGAATCACGTAAATTGAACTCCCATGGACCACCTTGTGAACCCCAATATTTCTTAATGATAACTTGATCTTCCAACTTTGACATAAATTCAATTAATTTTGCACATTCAACAGTATCAACAGATGGGAAAAGATGACTTGAGATCATATTAAGATCTTCTGATTTCAAAGTATCAACATATACCACGGTAAAACGATTGACGAAAGATTTAGGTAAACCTTTTCTACCACCTCCTTGATATTGTGGATTTTGAGCTGCAAAAACAGTAAATTTAGGATGACGCTTGAATGATTTGTCCAATTCTGGAATATAAGCTTCACCACGATGATCCAAACATGCATTCAAACCTTCCAAAACAGATTGAGTTGCCAAATTCATTTCATCCAATAATACCCATTCTCCTCTTTGCATTGCTCTCAAGAATGGAGCATCTCTCCAAACAAATTCTCCAGCTTTACCACCCTCTGCAGGGGCATCTGAACCAAAAAGATCAACCAAATCAGTTTGCTCTGACAAATTTATACGAACCAATGGATTCCCTGTAGCACTAGCCAATGCAGTAACTAAACTTGTTTTACCAACGCCAGGACTACCTTCTAACAAAATAGGTTTCTTCACTTGCATTGCTCTAACGACTCTCATGGCATTCGCAGCTGTAGTTGGTGCATCCAAATTAAAAGACTTGTTATGTTCTGAACCTTCAATTGTTGGGATAGAAAATAAACCAGCAGTAAGATCATGTGAATTAACTGCTACTTGAAATTGATTAGTCAGGAATTCAGATAAATCATGGTTAGCAAATAATGATAATTTAGCTATACATTCTTGTTTCACATTTTGTAACCTTGATTCATTTTCAGCCAAATATGCAGTATTGTTGGTACCAAGAGCATCGATGAAAACCATAGAGGCACCGTGATATAATGCTGCCATTGCTGGTAAATTTTCAGGACAGGAATTAATGAATTCAATCCATGCCAAAATATCACGCAATGAAATAACCCCATTATTTGTATGACCGCCACCAAATTGATTAGCATACCACTCAGAAAATTTGACAATGGATGTAGTTAATTGACTGTATTTAACTCTTGATTCGACAATTTGATGAACATCATTGAAATCTTCCATGGACGGTACCCAAATTTCAGTAAATCTATTTCTCAAAGCTGGTGAAAGTTCCTTTTTACCATAATCACCACCAGGATTCATTGTAGCTAAAAATTCAAATCCTTCTGTTGCACTTATAAATGAATCATCCGCACCTTTCTCAGCTAATAACAAACTCCTTTCTGGTTCCAAAACAGAATTCAATCTTTCCAATACAGAATCATCGGCCAATGAAATTTCATCCAACAAAAAGAAATCACCCAGTTTCATTGCTCTGACCAAAGGACCATCACTCCATTCAAACAATAATGTCAAATTCTTCTTTTCATTCTCTATTTGTTGTGATAAATCTTTGTATTCTTCAGGGACATTGATCAGATCGTATTGTTTCAACAAGTTTTCCAAAGTAAGAGGCTCTGTAGTTTCAATTCCCAATCTGGCAAATAAACCAAGTAGATGATCAAATAATCTGCTTTGAGTTTCAAATTTATTTCTAACTGGTCTTTGTGCACCTAATAAATCCCCAGTTTCAGTATTCTGATGAGCATTGACAGTAACCAATTCTTTACCCAAAAATTTGGCAACAACTTGACAAACGGTGGTTTTACCACACCCAGTTTCACCAACCAACAATAATGGCTCTTTGTATTTTATAGAAGTAGAAACCAACACAGCTAATCTGCGCATAGCTTTAGTCCAGACAATAGTTGAATCACTATTAAATAATGCATCAATTTCCAAACTCTTGTAGTATTCATCCATGTCCAACTTCACTTTCATCACTTTCTCAATAGTTTTCTTCACCACTTGCTTTTCATCTTCTTTTCTCACTCTTTCAGCCAAGAGCATATATCCATTCGCAGCTAATTCTTCATACCCAACGGCTTCTCTCATGGCCCATCTGAATAAATCTCTCAAAGTGGCAAATGAATTCTTCTGTTCAAATAATCTTGTTGATTGTCTCTGGATAGATAATTGACGATACACTTCAACAATTTTTTTCCCATAAGTAGGAGCTATTTGACATCTTTCTCTCAAAATAATTTCCAATTCATCTTGCGGTATATCATCAAAATGTAATTCCAAAAATCTATTTCTAAATGCTCTTGATAATACTTTTCTACCACCGTATAAACCAGGAGGGTTTTGGGTGGCAAACAACATGAAATCAGGATGGGGGTGAACAACTTCTTGAGTTTCTGGTATAAACAATTCTCTATTATCATCCAATAAACGATTCAATGCTTCCAAGACATCAGTGGGGGCAAGATTCAACTCATCTAATACTATCCAATGACCTTTACGCAACGCTTCTACCAAAACACCTTCTTTGAAAACCAATTTCCCAGTAGAATCTGAAATATAAGTACCCAAATATTCTTGCAAATCAGTGTGTTCATGATTATTTATACGAACAAATTTGTGTCCAGTAATGTTTGCCAAGTAGTTAATCATGGAGGTTTTACCAGCAGAAGTAGGACCTTGAATTAAAACTGGGAATCTCCTTCCAGCAGTAGCTCTTACTAAATTAAGCATATTCTTTTCAACAAATGGAGTGATAATATAATGCGGTTGTGGAATGATTTCTTGAGGACCATGTTTCATCCAATAATGCTTAAACTGAACATAATTATCCGTGGTAGATGAAGGAGCTGGTGGAATTTGACTCATAACTGATTTGGAATTCTTAAGACGGCCAACTGTGTATTTGATAATTTCTGGTTTCAAAATATCTTCTGATTTGCTATCCAACAAAGTTAAAAACGACATGGAAAATCCTTCGTAAAGTGCTCTTCTCAATCCATAAATGGCAACAATATCACATACATAAACCAATGTTCTTGTTAAAGTACGAATACTGAAATGAGGCCTTTGATTAGCACCATCGACAATCTTGTTGGAATCTGATAATGATTTTGCCTTCATGTATAATTCTGCAATGTCATTGCCAACCCATTCATCACCAACTGCAAATCTCCCAATATATTTGTCAATAATTGCTAATAAATCTTGAATGTCTCTGTCCGGTGAATGCACATAAATTTCAGTAAATCTTGAACGGATACTCAACGGTAAATCCTTCTTCCCAACATCGGTGGATGGATTCATACAACCAAATATTCTGAATCCCGGATGTGCTTTAATTGATTCAACATCACCTCTTTCAGACAACAAAATAGACCTTTGGTTCACTGTTTCAGCCAATAAATCAGCAATACTTTCTAATGTATCAGATGTTGCCAAATTCAATTCATCTAACAATAACCATTCTCCATTTCTCACAGCTTTAACCAAAGAACCTTCAACAAAATTAAAAACAAATGAATTATCTAAAGTGGAAGACTGGATTTCAAATTCCTTGATCTTGTTTTCAAAGTCAACCCATTTTTCAAGTAATACTGATTTTTCAAAGGATTTCAATTTTCTTTTCTTTCTTGGACCTCCATCGTCTTCTTGTTCTGATTCAGGTTCAGATAAAATATCTTTGGCCATTTTGCTTGCTTCTCTCCATAATTTAATGACATTCTTCCATTGTGATTTGTTGAAACATTTACTTAAGATCTTGGAAAATTTGGCATTTTTCTTTTCTGAGAATGTCCCGATAAATAAGTTCTCAAATGTTTCTTGAATAGGAACAGCTACGGTTTTTGTATTGACTGGTTTGTAGCCACCAAGTAAATCACCAGTTTCAGTTTGTTGAGAAACATTAATAACAGTCAATTTCTTGTTCATTAACTTGGCAACTTGTTGCACAACTGTTGTTTTACCAGTACCTGTTTCACCAACTAATAAAACAGGTTCAACCATTTCTATGGCAACCCCAATTTGTTCCATCAATCTAAGGGAGTGGTTGGTTCTTGCAAAGGAAGAGTTATTGCTGGAACGCTTAGTATACAATGCCTTGTCTTGAGAAGTCTTTTGGAGCAAAGCTCTACCAATTTTCAATTTCGCATCATCATTGATAAACAATGGCACATGTTTGGATAAAAATAAATTGATTCTTGAAGTTGGAATTTCTAATGTTTCCCCAATGACGTTAATTAAAGGAGTCAATGCTTGTGGTTCAGTAATTGCACTACCAAAACAATCCACTGCTTCTGCAAATATATTATCAAATATTGAAGTTTCAACTAATTGATCAGGTTTGGTGATTCCTTCCAAAGTCAACATATTGTTACACCTACCACAAAATTTCATCAAGTCTCTAAATGAGATAACTCTAGGATGTGAACCTTTATTTAAGGAAATAAATGATGAAAGTGAATAAACTCTTGTGATTTCATTGAAACATTTAATAAAAGGACCAATTAGATTGACCAATAATGGGAATTTTGTAACCAAAATATTTTTCAAATCAATTTCATTTGGAACCTCAACTTTAACTACTTCCCATAATCTGATACCAATTAAATCTGGGATCGCATCCTTTTTAGTATCATTTGAAGTTCTAATAGTGGAAAACAATTGAAACCCATTTTTAGCCTTGATGACTTCTCCTCTGGATGGAATACTTAACTCTCTTTTTTCTAACAAGGTCAATAATACAGATAATACTTCAGTTGGTGCTTTATCTATATCTTCAATCAATACCCATTTCCCTTCTTGAACGGCAGAGGTCAAAACACCAGTTCTCCATTCAAAAGTACCTGGTTTCTCTCCTGACGCGTATGTTCCCAATAATAATTTGGCATCTGTTTGTTCTCCAAGATGAATTTTCACAATTGAATCAGTATACGACATGTATTTGGCTAATTGGTTGATTAAAAATGTCTTCCCTGCTCCTGCTTTCCCATACAACATGACAGGCTTGTTATATTGAATATTAGATGCTAATTTCCTTAATACTTGAACTGCTCCATTTGTTGGGACAAACTTTGTTTCTTCTGATGATTCTGTATCTGAATTGGATATCAACAAATGGGGAACTAAAATTCCACAAATAGATGTGACCATAGGCGATAATGTTTCTGGTGTTATTTGTATGGATTTCGGTGAGTTTTGAATAAATTCGACTTCAGGTAAACTTGAAAAGTTGGAGATTCTTTTGGCTTCCAATAATGCAAGAAAGAAATAATTGACTTTGTCGCCCTCATAATTTGAAACTAAATCTGTATTTGGAAGATGGGTGGTAATCATTTTGTTTTTGGAAGTCTCAGATGCTTGTAAATACATTGACAATATTTGAATTGCTAAAAATTTCGATACTTTGAACTCATAGCCTGTTTTCTTAATCACTTGATATAACACTGTTGGTTGAACAAAGGATCTAAATCTGTTCGTATCAAATTTCAATAATCTATAAAATGAAAGTAAAATGTTTTCTAATTCAGAATGGTTGATGTCAATATTAGCCCAAAAATCATTGTTTGACAAAAAGTATTCAAATAAATTCAAGTATTCTGAGGATAAATGCAATAGTCTGGATAATGCTATCAAAATTGTTGATCCAGTAACATTGTTGGTATACGAATGTAAATTGTTGTATTCATTTTCAAATTCCACTGTGTTATCAATCCAACGAGCTATAATTTCTATGAAGATTGGTTTGTAACAATAATATACTGGTAATGTATGGTCTATTGCTATTAATGATAATTGATTCAAGTTTTCATTGATGGATGATGATGCTTTGAATTTAAATAAACGATTCGGTAATTTTTTCAAAGGGTAGAAAGATTTATATGTTGAATATAAATCCTCTACCTGATCTATGCTGACGGTAACGTGATTGTTCATATCAGTTTGTGGTTGATTAATGTATTGATTCGTAGCCGCTGTACTATTTTTTTCATTAATTTTTTCTAAGTAAAGTCTGAATGTGATGCGATGGAGATGCAACAATTTATATGCAGTACCATAATAACATGAGTTCCAATCAGGGACAGATTTGTTTGTTTAGTGTGAGAGGGAAGATTTTTTTAAATTACTGTGATACTAAAATGCATTAACGTGACTTATTTATAAACGAAACTATAAGATTATGGCACAGGCAGCTGCCACTGCTAATAAGTAGATATGAGTTTGGGAATTTATTGTAGTTCCCGAATTACTACTGTTAGAGCTGTTGGTGGAGGAGCTGTTACGATAACGTGACGTACCATACCCAGCTGCTGCAGCTGCTGCAGTAGGAGCATAGTAAATACCATACCCACAATAAGAGCCACTGCAATGATATTGATTATTTTTCCATTTCCCAGTCCCGTATCCTGCCGCGGCGGCAGCAGCAGAAGGGGCATAATAGTTACCGTAACCACACAGAGAACCACTGCAATGGTACTGACTATTACTATAGCTACTACTACCGCTTGAACCTCCTCCTGTTGAACCACTTGAACTGCTACCACTGCTTGAACCTCCACCTTTTGAGCCGCTTGAACTGCTACCACTGCTTGAACCTCCCCCTGTTGAACCACTTGAACCTCCACCTTTTGAACCACTTGAACTGCTACTACTGCTGCTACTGCTGCCTGAACTTCCACCTCTGGAACCACTAGAACCACCACTGGAACCATGTCCTGAACTACCTTTTCGCTTTAGAAGCTGTGCAAAGATGTTGTTGTTGTTATCGTTGATATCAGATAAGGGAAATAGGAAGACTTGAGATACCAAGGAAAGTAGAATAATTATTTGAGCGAATTGCATTGTTTATGATTGTTTGTTGTATGGATTATTAACGAATGGATAGCCCTTTATATGTGGGGTGTATTGTTATATTTATACAAAATGTTTTCGAAGAAAAAAAAAAAGTAGGTTTCGTATATTGATCGAAGAAAAATAAATTGGTGGCTTGGCAATTCGCCAGTTGTTGAGGGTGCGTGACAATTTTCAAACGTTTTTGTCCCTGCTGCATGATGTCTTCCTGCCTCAAATTCACGTCTAACACTCTTGTATTGTTGCTTTGACATTAACTTTCCACGTTGTTCTGGCCAGTCATATGTGGCTAAAGCAACATGACGTTATACACAATATCGGTATAACAAAATCAGACAACACTTGCCTACTTTGGTTTTTGATGATGGTTATACTTAAGGTTGCAAATAGTCATACCAAGAATTTAATGTCTTGGCAGATTTGACATTAATCGATTGATGAAGCTAGTAGAGCAAGTGTCTCAATGATTTAACTTGTTTGACGAGCATTGACTGAAAATTTGACCCATTTAATATATTTTTTAGTAATAAAATGAGGTGAAAAAAAAGAAGAATTGTCATATATTCAACAATTGATAGATATAAACCTCAATATGGGTTCAATTACAAATTACAATTATTTTGCAACTTATTACTACATTAAAATCATACTTGCACTTTAAAGAAGGTTCGTAAATCATTGTTGTGGTGATGGTGGCTGAAAAAGTGCTCCTTACATATATTATTTGTGACCACACAATTTGGTCGTGCATGGCAAATTACCTTTTTGGGCCGAAATTTGCATGATCGGACTTACACAAATTTTACAACCTTAGTTCTGGGGTAACGAGGCTGTATATTCACATTTGGGACTTCGGAATCACATATTATTAACGGGGAACTATATCAATGATCACGAGAATAATTTTCCTGGAAGCAATTGTAAGATTGATCACGATGATAGCTAACCTGGCAGCAAATTAATATCCAACAGACCACGAGAAGTAAAGTGGTCTTCGTTTTCAATCACTTATTTCTTTAAAGTCACGAATTTTTGAGTTACCATAATCAAGTTATCAAAACTACGTGGGGCCATATTCAAAAGATTTCTACGTTGATGAGTCACTTACGTAGATGACTAATCTTCCAGGTAAGCGATATCGAGCCATAGCGATAGTTTAAAAAGCCGACTCTTACCGAGATAACAAAGTTTTACTTGTTGCAATGAATTCAAAACAATATTTGAGTACATACAAATTTTCCTGATTGGATTACGTAATCGAAAATTTTCTGAACGTTTTGTTTTTTCGGATCTACAGTGGTGAGTGTGGGAGAAAATTCAATTTCGTAATTTACGAACTAATCGAGGATCATTTTTTCTACCTTGAATGCTTATCTTCTCCTCGTAAAACCTTTTTTTGCAATAATTAAAACACGTTCCAGATTGTTACCACATGTTGAAGATTGTCATACTTCTAAAACTAAACTTTCTTACATGGCTTTGTTTTTTTGTAAATATAAAGGAAAGATCGTAGCCATGTTTCTTTCGAGTTTGAAAAAAATTCCATTATCATACTCATCAAACAATGTGGTTCAGATCAAATAATGATATTGGAATAACAGAAATCCGAGTCGGTGACATGTTCACCAATAAATATGATCGTAATTTACAAATATTAGACGATACTTCTGCCATTTATGGTAGCACACAACGAAAACTTCACCTCAGACATATTCAATTAATAGCAATTGGAGGATCAATTTCAACCGGCTTATTTATAACAATAGGTAGTACTGGACTAGTTACTGGTGGTCCATTAGGTCTTTTCCTTGCTTATTGCTTTTCAACTTTACTTATGGTTTTGCTCACATCAGCAACTTGTGAAATGGTTTCGTATTTACCTGTTGATTCTCCCTTTTTAAACTTGGCTGGCAACGTTGTTGATAAAGCTTTTGGTACAGCTGCTTCAATCAACTTCTGGGCTGTTCAAAGTATGCGTATCCCCGTTACAATCAGTATTGCCAATGAGATGATCCAATTTTGGACAACCGACTATCATTCAGCAATCACATGGGGCATCCTCATTGGTGTTTATGTAATTGTTCATGTTTACTCCGTTCGTGTGTTTGGAGAGTTTGCATTTGCGTTTCTGATTTGCAAATTGGTTCTTTGTATTGGGTTGTTATTTTTCACTTTGGTTACGATGTGTGGTGGAAACCCAAAACACGATGCGTTAGGGTTCCATAATTGGAATGTTGCTGGTGGACCTTTTGCTATATTATACAACACAGGATCCTTGGGAGGTTTCCAAGGTTTCCTTGGAGCTTGGAGATGGAGTTCTTCATTCACTTGTGTTGGGGCAGAATATCTTGGTATGACAGCTGGTGAGTGTATTAATCCTCGTCGTAATTTGCCCATCGCTTTCAAAACAGTCATGACAAGATTGGCTGTTTTTTACATTGGTGGTGCATTAAGTATTTCCATCTTGGTGGCATATAATGATCCTAAATTGCTGGTGCTGACTTCAGACTTGACCAACGTAGTAGCTTCTTCCTCGTCATACGTGATCGCTATGCAGAATTTGGGAATCAAGACATTACCTCATATTGTCGTTGTGGCAATTATGATGTCTGCAATTTCAGCTGGGTGCGTATACATGTACACATCATCACGTTCATTGTACAGAATGGCTAAAAAAGGGGTGGTTCCATCCATATTTCAAACATGTACCAACAAAGGAGTTCCTATTTATTGTGTTGCTATTTCCATCGGCTTCTCATTCTTGTGCTTGTTGCAGTTGGGAAGCACCAGTAATACAGTTTTCTATTATATGGTTAATTTAACCAATGCTGGTCAAATATTGAACTATGCGTTTATGGCCATGACTTATATTGGGTTCCACCGTGCATGCAAAGTGCAGGGCATTGATCGTAAAAACTTCACCTACATATCGTGGTTCCAACCATACTCCGCATACTTTGTGTGTGTAATGTATTGGGTTACTGTTGTTATAATGGGTTACGAAGTGTTTATGCCAGATTGTCGTTCAAGACATTATTGTTCAGTTATGTTATGGTGTTTGCTTCGCTTGCCATCTTCATTATGTACAAACTACACAAGAGAACAAACTTAATTGGACGAATCGATGCGGATTTGGTAACGGGATTGGATGAAGTCGAAAGTCACGAGTATGAATATGATGCTCAAGTGGTGAAACTAGGCAAAGACCCAAATAGTATATGGATGAGGATGTTACATTGGATCTTTTAGAATTTTGTATAGACTACACTTTGTTACTGCGTTTATAAATATATAAAAAAAAATAATAACTCATCCTGAATCAACTACAACTACAGACGTCGTTTGTATTTTCATAATCCCAAAATTTTATATTTATACCTATATAAACTAATAATTTACTTTTTTTTTTATGAACCTTGTAGTGTTAAAGACAAACCGGTATCCTAACTAATCGAGCCATTCCCAAGTGATATCTATTCTTCCCAATGATTGAGAGGCCAATTGACTGAAAGCAGAAGGTGAGAAATCCAAATCATTATAAGCACAACCTTCACAACGATCAACAACGGTGACATCGACTGAATTTCCTTCGTAGAAAGCTCTTATTTTCTTGTTACATAATGGATTATTGTTTGGATTGTTACCAACATTGTATTGATCATATAATTCGTGAGAAATAGCAATAATGTAATCGGTATCGGAGTTAGTGATTCCACATGATCCCAAACCGGTTGAGTAGAAAGTACCTTCACCGGATTTGACAGAGCCAGAGGCTTGTGCGGAAGAAGTAGAAGAAGCAGTTGATGAGGTAGAAGTAGTTTTTGAAACAATAGTGGCGGCGGCGGAAGTTGTGGTTGCAACAGCTTGACTAGTTTCCACAGCTGCTGATGTTTCTTCAGTGTTTCCATTCAACCAAGAGTTGAATGAGTCGAAAAAGTTTCCACTGGATGAGGTGGTTGCAGCAGCAGCAGTAGATGTAGTTGAAGCATAAACTGCGGCATGTACAACTGCTGAGGTTGTAGCAACAGCAACAGCAGCAGCTTCGGTGGAAGTGGCAGCTGCAGTTTCACCTTTGATGTTACCTTGAGCATCAACTAAAACTGTTGTATAGGCAGTGACAATAAGTGTCTTAATAGGAGCAGCAGCAGCTAAATTGATTAACAATGCTGATAAAGCGACAGATGTGAACTTCATTATTAAAAAAGGAGTGTGAATCGGTGGGTGGGTATAATAAGTTTGTTTACTGTTTGAATATTAAAGAAAGAAAGATCAAATGAATGAATGTAGTTTGTACTAAAGGAGTGGACTGGGGGTAGGTAGAACTGATTATAACAGTTTTAGTTATGAAAGGAATGTAAGGTTTAGGTTGATATGTTTCTTAGACAGATTAGGATAAAAGTTTTTTCAAAAAATTAACAAGTGGAAGAAATATTGGGGACATTATATACTTTTTTGCCAAATACAGTTATTAAGAAAAAAACGACACCATAATTTTATTTTTTTTTTCTACTGTCTCACTAACACACAAAACTTACGTTTCAAATTCCCCCTTTAATTTTTTAATTTTGCAGTTATGATCAGTGTGGTTATTTCATTTCATTCTATTTTCTTGTACACATGATGTAATGTGAATATTTAGTGGGCTCAGTTTAAACGTGTCTAATTAAATTACAGAGTCTAGACCTGCGTTTCGTTTCATTATTGTCACCGGTTGTTTTAGAAAATAGAAAATAACTCATAACAAAGCCTTTATTCAATTGTGAGCGAACAAAAAAAAAATATTACTGCAAAAAAAAATAAATTAACTATGGGCGGCGGCCTCATTGCTTTTTTTTTTTTTTTTTCCCGTTGTTCGGTTGAAAAGTTATTGTGGACTAATTATTTTTTGTTGCAGGCACTTGCTCCCCAATTAGGAAAAATAGATTCGGTGAGATGCGCACGACCAATTACGTTTTGCGCCATGCACGCCCAATAACCTCTTAACTGTCTAAATTGCAATTTACTAATTAAACTATACATTAAACGTCCTCCAATATAATGGGCACTAAGAAATATTTGGATTGCCAAATGATCCAAAGAGGTATCAACAGCCAGCCCATCATACTCTTCAACCCTCTTTGTCTCCACAATCTAATACGTCAATGATCATCATCTGTTCTCGGTGTCCATGATGTCATGAAACACACTATATACAAACACATGGGACTGCTTTTTTGGAGGGCCAGATTCAATTTCAGTTATGGTTATTAGGCTCCAAACAACTAAAAAGCTAAAATTCTACAGTTTTCAATCTTTACCATGCAACGGTGGTCCCCCCCGTTTTCAAAGATGTGATACATATCCTTTCGTAATAGAAAAAAAAATTACCCCTAGTTGAAAGGGGCCTGTTAAAACGTACCCTACGTATTTGTGCTTATTATTCTTTGTTTTTTTTTTTCACACCTCCTTTTTCTTTTTGCAATGTGGCGGTGTCTGGTGTACTTTTTCTTTATTTTTTGGTCCCAGTTGATGCGTCTGGACTAGTTTGCTTCGACGCGCTTTTGCGAGTTGTAAGGTACGGACGTGTCTGAAGTTTCTACATTGTTTCAGATTTCAAACAGTGATCTAGATCACTATTGATTCGGATTACAAAGTTTTCTTTTTTTTTTACTAAATGCGTTTTATAAAATGATTATATTGATATATAAATATGTATATGTATATATGCATTATAAATAGTTTCTTTTTCTGTTTTTTTTTTTAATATACATGTGGAGATATGTGTGTAATAAGTTTTTGGTTATGAGTTGATAAATTCTGTTTTAATTTTATTTTGGAAAATTTCTTTAGTCAATACATCTAATGGAGAATACGGTTTCTAATTGATTGAATAACCATTTACTTTGAAATGATGTTAATCCAATAGTCTTAGCTCTTAGTCTCATGTTTCTATCGTCTGTAATTAAAATGCAATACTTGAAGGATTTCGCCATTCGAGAATTCAACACTGGTGGATCTCGTTTGTGATAATCCTCTTTCGTACTGGAAGACAACCGCAAATTTAATCCTTTCATTAGACGTTTTCCCATTTCATCATGCTCATTCACTGCGTGTAAAATCGTTTCATCAACATTGGATCTCCAGCTTGAATTGTTTTCAAATTCCGTCGTTTCATTTATATCAGATGCAACAGCACCATCAAATCTTAATGGAACAACTTCTCTTGCCAAATATAATTCTCGTATAATGATTACGGATCGAGTGGCTGCATCAGCAATGGTGGCTTCTGGTGATTTTCTTAATGCTCTTAATTCTTGAAATACAATCAAAGGAATCAGTACTTTAATGACTCCGTTACGAACGCATTTATATATCCTTCCACAATGTTTCAACCAAATGTTTGTATCCAACGTTATATGAGTAACACTACTGTCTATCTTATCACCGAAATTACCATCATAATCATCTGTGCCACCTAATGACAATGGATCTGTTGGGGTGCCAATAAAACTATCAGTATAGAAATCACCGGTAGTAGCTCTTCCGTATTCATTTCCATAATCATCTATATCCTCTTCGCAATCAATGATATCATCTCCCAATTCAATGTTTTCATCATCATATAAATGACTATCAAACCCACCAAACCATAATTCATCTTTTTGCACAGAAGTCAAATTCTTATTAGTGTCTGATGTTAAATTTTCAGGTGATATTGGTTGCATAAAGTTATTTTGTAGAAACCTACCGTCAGAAATAAATTCTTCTGCATAAGCATCTGAAATGTCTCTTTGATATACATTTTTATCAAATTTGAATTCATCACTGGTACGAACCAAACCAAATTCATAATTATCAGCAATAGTTCTTGCTAATAATATTATACGCACAATTCTCTCATCATTGTCATTTTCCATTTGATTTTTCGACTTCAAATCAAAATTATCACCAGACATGTTGATCACTGGATAAGTTCCACACACTGGTAAATCAAATAAATTACTATTCTTAACACCTGCTTCTTCTAAATCCGTATAATCACTCTTCTCACTGATAAGATCAAACCAAAGAGTACCCCAACATTTCCAAACTTCTGGTAAAAATTCATTTTCATTGAAAAATTGAATATAGTTGAGTTGAAGATAGTGGCTATATAAAGCACACAATTTTGGACTATTCTTCACAAAGGACAATAATGAATTTAAATAATTAATTAAAGATTCCCATGGGAAAACTTTTCTTAACAACCAATTAATCATTGGTTGACATGATGGATATTTTTTCACACCTTCACCAACACTGATCAAAAAATATAACCATACTATGACATGGGCAGTGGAAGCTTGTTTAGGACCAATCAAGTAATGGTTCAAAATTCTCATCGATAATTCAAGTACAGACTTATTTACAAATTGTAAGCAATAAAACCAATCATTAATAGACAAATCAGCTGCGACTATTGATTGCCCATCAACGCCACCATTTCCCATAGTTGCTAAGTTGGTTTCATCCGTTTGAGAAGCACTGCGGGACTTTCTCTTGCGGTCTTTCTTGTCTTTCCTTTCTTTCAAAGCCTCTGGAAGTTGAAATAACTTGGCTAATGGATTTTTTGCGTCACCAAATCCGATGAGATGATTTATGTTTGAAATTGCAAATAAAGAACCTTTATTAAACCAAAAGTTCATTTTTTCAATAGTATTAGTTGCACTAGGTTGTTGCATCTGTTGAATTTGTTGTTGCTGTTGCTGTTGTTGTTGCAGATAGTATTGCTGATGAGGATCATTAACTGCGGTGGCGCCACCAGGAGCATATAATTCTCGCGTGAAAAAATTGTATCCATTGGAGTCTGAGCCAAAGGTTAACCCATATCTCGTGACCAAGTCAATACCATATTGCAACTGAGTATCATGAATACTCTCAACAGAAGTACCTTCACTATTTCTTCCATTATGAATACTAAGTAGAACCTTATGAATCTTGATGAAGTCAATAATAGGCAACTCTAATAACGACAAGATATTTCGTTGCGTACAAATATTTTCAACTACTAGCCTCAAATAATGTTGTGTAGGAACAAATGGATCACGACAAATCACAGATTTTCCTATATTAACCAATGCATCCAAATTGTCTTGTTGAACAGTACACATATGATAGTATATTTTTCCATGACCGTAAAGAGTTTTCATGGCGACAGCATACCAACATTCAGCACTGATTTTCCAGTCTATGAATTTGGAAGCATAAAGGGCAATAGCCATTCTAGATAAGTCTCCTAATTTTTCCAGCCACCACCCTTCCATTTCTAATATTGGATCTGTTAAATTGGAAATGATGTTGAAGCAATATGATATAAAACACAGACAGATTTCATGATCTTGGAAAATGCCCATTATATTCTTCAATACTTCAAGGAATCCGACTATCCCATAAACCCACATTCTTCGCGGAATTTTGTATAATTCCACTATGTTTTTACCTGTTTTGAATTGGGTCTGATTTGATGATGGCTTCAATGATGTGACTAAAAAATCGTAATAATTGTCTAATAATGTAACATTGTGATGATAGACAGTCCATAGATCGTTCAGTAATTCGGATGTTCTGGTGGCATTCGAAGTTATGGATGAGTTTGATGTTAATGAACTAGACAAGTTTTGCGTTACCATGGGTGAACCATATACTAAACTAGGATTTGTATTGGAAGTTATTTGATTTATCTTCATAGTTATTTCAATGCAATTTTTTTGAACTATTTCTTCATAGTTGACAATATTCTTGTAAGTTTCTTTAAGCTTGGTTGCAAGCTGTTGTTCTTCATCTGACATTGTCCGCTGTTGTTGTTGTGGTTGAGGCTGTGGTGCGGAGGTTTCAGGAGTAGGCTGTTGGTATAGGTGAGTTTGCGGCTGTTGCGAGTAAGGTTGCTGTTGCTGTTGTTGCTGTGAATAAGAACGTGATGCTAGCTTTGAGTCTGTAGTTTCCTGATTATTGTCCAAAACGGCATTGGAATCTGACAGATCGGAATGATTTTGATTTGATAAATGAGATAAATGATTTACATTTGGACTTGACGGGATTTCGTATGCCGACGGCGTAGGCGTTTTCATATGCTGGATTGCACTCTTTCTAGATCGAGCGTTGTAACGTGGTGAAGATACTTGTGGAGTTGCAGGGGAATTCAATGTCAGATTATTATTATTATTGGTGTTGTTGAACGGATATTCCTGCGCACTTTGCATGCCCAATGGAGTTTGAAGTGGATTAGGTGTTCGTTTGTTTGAACTGTGAACCATTTGTGATGACAAGCTATTCTGTCTCTTTTGTGATGTACCCGAGTAATTATTAATCGAATGTATCCTCAGATCAAATGAATTGTTCATTGATTTATAAAACGTATTGATTGCCAGTCAAAAAAAAAAAAACAACCGCAAGCTTGAAATGAGTAGCAAGATTGAATCAAAAAAAAGAAACAAATGGGGGAGGGAGAGAGAGAATTCAACCTAACAAATGAAATGATGATGAGGAGAGTGATGATCCAGGTAAATGATATAAGGTAGATTGATTAGGTGAATTCAGATCTCTTGAAAGAGTGTAGTAACTTTTGATGGAAGATAGAAGAGAGAGAGAGATTTTGTTGCCAGTTGAGTAATTTTATTTTCAAATTGTCTCTCTCTCTCTCTCTCACTTTCTTTATTTCTTTCGTACTTTTGTTATTAGTGTGACACAGCTCACATCAATTTTTTTTTTGCTTCGTTGTTGTTCGTCGCTTTTTGTTGTTAGTCCGCCGCTGTCCGTTGTCCGTTGTTCAATAATGTCTTGAGAAAAAAATATATATGACATCTAAGATAATCTTCATTGATTACTAATTAACTACTTACTATCGTCAATTACTTACTATCATCAATCTCAACTTACTTCAACAGCAAGTGGACCGGAATACACTAGTGCTTGTCTCCTTAATTATTATCTCACTTTACCAAATGTAACATTACCTTCACATACACACACACACTCACGCAGACAAGAATTATAGCACAAATTAGACAGATTATTTAAATCTACCCAAATCGGGAAAGGAAATGAAACAAACACACGATCACTCGATAATTGTCATTCACGTTTCCCAGTATTGGAAAGATTGAAAGACGGGAGTAAAGGCAATCCTTTACCACGGCCAACGGACTTTGTACGGAATGAATGACCGTGGAGAGATGTCTACCCGAACGAAGGGCGGAAATTGCAAAATCACTCCTCTATAGAAATCGAAGCCCTGTGCACACGATTTTTTTTTTCTTCTTTCACCTTCTATAAAGATATATTGATCGGATTTAGTATTGTATTATTGAACATTCAATTGCTTACTCTTTCTATAGTGCCTTTCTGTGATTCAATAGGTCAAACAATTTTTTATGTTCTACTACTACATCTTCAAGAAACGTCACTTGAGTAAGTCAGTACAAGAAAAATAAATAAAAAAAAATAAAAATGGCAAAAATTAGGCGATGCTGCCGAAAATAGCGGATTCTTCGCCACCACGAACCACACGATGTCTGAGGCGCACAACACCAAGTGATCTCTCACGTGATCGAAAATAATTCGTATCACGTGATCTGACATCTACAATGTACAATGCTTATTGCCATCTGTAAGTACAAGTCACAAGAAGACAAACAAGAACACTGGTCAATATTTCAGCCCAGAGATTAAACGGAGCTGAGTCTGTTGTAGTTTTATTGTAGGAAATACCACTATTCAACCGAATATGTTGGTGCTGTCTATAATTTCCTTGAGTCCTAACTGGGGTACTCTTAGCTCATATTCAACCTACATTCAATATCAGTCTTGAGAAGAAGAACCTGGATACAATAAAACTTCAATATTGCTTCATGGTAAATCAGGAACTGCCCAGTACTTATTGTAATATCACTATTTTTTTATTAAACATACAAAGAAAATAAGTTATCGTAATTAATATATATTTCTAAAACTGTAAATTCTTCCTATCATCATTATTGCCATTCTGTTCCAAAAAAAAAAAACGGTGGACAAATATTGAATAAACCATCCAATGAAATAAAAATAAAACATTTAATCTATGACTATTAGATTTTTCGAAAATTTGAATAGTAATGACTGTCAATACAATAAATACCCATTATAAATCTCTTCCCATAACTTTAACAAATGATAACTTGGAAAAACTTCCTTGGAAAATATATGTAAAACCACTACTTCAATTTCTTCTTTGGTCTCAATTGGTTGGTGTGACCACACTTTCTCTTACGACAGTTAGTGGCTCTTGGTGGTAATCTAGCGTAACATTTACGACAAATGGATTTTTCACAGTTGTATTTTGAAGCTAAAGCTTTCAATGATGGTTCAATCATCTTTAGTTACTTTAATCTATTGTAGTATTCGAAAAAGGATTTCAACAGTGAAATTTTTTTAACCTTTGCCAAAATATTTTTTCTTTTCGTTAGTTGGTAGATTGTCGCTGACTGCGCGAATGTGCCAGTGCGAGAAACTCCACCATACAAAAACAGTACCGAAAAAAAAAAACAGAGCATAATCTAAACTATGCGACTGCACAATAAAAAAATCAACAAAAATAAATTATCACGTGTGATAGGGCTGTAAACCTAAACAAAAATGTCTCTTTGTAAGACATTGCAACATGTGTCGCGACATTGCTCGCACAGTTTCACCAAAACAAATCGTTGCTGGCCCATGTAACAGCACAGTTTCAAATATCAATAATTTCAGAAAGTATTATCAACCAATCAATCTCATCAATCAGTAGTATACGTGCTATTCTATTGGAATATGAGTGAAGGTAATTTTACAAACGATAATAACTCTGGGGAGAATGACGAGGAGAAGATCCCAGAAGTTGTACAACCAATCGAGCAACAACAGGTAGATGAACAATTGATTGATGTAAATCAATTTGACGAACATCTAATTAATAATCAGTTCATATTTCCACACCCAGAATTGCTACCACAAGTTCACACAACAGAATCGGTTGAGACTCAATTGCATCCACAAGAATTAAATGTCGAAGAAGGAAACGATTCAGTGCAGGAGGATCCACATACTTCATTTTTACAACCAACTTCAGATAAACCACAATTCGCCACACCATCGAAAGATTTACCAGCATTAAAAGATATCGAAACCATAACAACTCCAAAAACATTTGATGTGGCAAAAGATACAGTCCAGGACAACACATTGGGTGATATTGTGGCCAGTTCTCCAATCAAGCACAACATTTTAACTGAGCTTCCACAAAATGACGATACAATAAACGAGGACTCATATCCAGCGATTGCAGGATACCTTTCATTGGACGAATCAAGTGTTAGATCTATTAGTGACCCAAATATCCTTAAAGCATTATTATCCAAGGCAGCAGAATTTCAGGATGTCCTTTCAGAAAGTGAATTTCTTAGATTAAGAATGGAACAAACGGCACAATTTTCGAATAAGCAATTGGAAGAATTACAAGTAAAATTTGCAAATTCCGATAATTTGGCTACAACTGTACAAGAAACGAACAAACAACTAGAATACGACAATAAGCGCCAAGAGCAAACTATTCAAGAATTGGAAGCATCCGAAGCTCGTACTCAAAGAGAACTTGCAGATATAAAGCACTCTGAAATTTTGAAAGACGAAGAATTAAACAAATTGAGAGAAAGGCAGGGCCACGATGAAATGGAATATGAAAAACAAATCAATCAATTGTCTTCCACTAATATTACTCAGAACAAGAAATTAAATGAATTGACAAAAGAAATTAATGAAATCAGAAATGAGAAATTTTCCCTGCAATTAGAATTGACTAAATCTCGAAATGAAGTTTCTTATCTCAGAGACCAAAAAGAATGGTTTGATAATGAATTAAAGTCTGCACAAGCAAGATTCACCGACTTGATTAAGAAACATGAAACTGAATTCCTAGTAACTACTTCGCAAGTGTCGAAATTGACAGTTAGAAATGAAACACTTGAAGTTTTGAATAAACAGCGTGAAGATACCATTGGCACACTCAAATCAAAATTGGAACAAGAAATTACAAAAACATCCAAATCCGAAGCAGAATTTGAATTGGAGAAGGCACGATTCCTCAAGGAAATTGCATCAAAGGAAGAATTAATTGAATTGACTAAACTTCAATCCCAACAACGAGCAACAAGAATTGAACAATTAGAATCTTATACTGAAGAAATCAAGGGTTCCATGGGTGAGACTATTAGCAACCTAGAAACTGCATTATCTGAACAGCACGATAAATTACTTGAAACTCAAGAAAAATTGAAAAGAACTGAAGAAGTATTGGATGGTGAATTACATAAGGAAACTGATTTGCCTAAATTAAGTGACTCGTCTGCCATGATAGCAGCAAATGGTATTTCATTGTCAACTTTGTACTCCGAATATAATCATTTGAAGAAGCAGTTGGTAGTAGAAAGATCTCAGAAACAAAAAATGGAGGTTCAATTAGAGTCATTTATTAAAGAATTGGATGCCAGAAAACCAGCCATTGCAAATTATCGTGAACAGATTCAATTTTATGAAAATTCAATGAAAGAGATGATTGGAAAAGTTGAAACTATCCGTTCAGAAAAGACTGGAGTAGAAAAGGATGCCAAGAGATTAAGAACGAGAATATCTGAAAATGAAAACGAATTGGTTGGCATGAAAAAATTACTTAAAGATTTAGGTCGTCAATTATGTTTCTATTTGATCCATTCTAAAATCAGAGATGACAATGACAACCCATTAACAGTCAGTGAAAAGAAAGCCATTGAGAAAATTTTAGGTCAAACGGGTAATTTTGATGATGAAGGTGAGACCGATTCCGATAAATTGATTTCAGAAAGGTTACTTGAATTTAAGAGTATCATTGAATTAAGACAACGAAATGAAGAATTATTAGTTGCCATTAGACAATTGTCTAAGAAATTAGAGTCTAGAGAAGAAGAGAACAATAATTTTGAAAGTGTCGCTGTCGAAGAAGCAAAAGATGCTATTTTGACTTTACAAAGTGAATTGGATAGTCTGAACTTAAAATTGGATGCCATAACGAAAGAAAGAGATGCACTTCGTGCCATTAATGGGAACAATACTTCTTCAAACCCTAACATGGATTATCTTTCGCAAACCAATACAGACTTGAGGAAGAGACTTGGTGATTATGAAAAAATTATAAGTGATTTGAGAGAACAATCATCGAAGTCAGTGCAAGATTTGAGTGAAAAGATTAGAGAAATTACTGACAAGAAGAATGAATTGGCATTACAAGTTTCTGTGTCTGGCAAATCAACTGAATTGGCAGAATCAAGATTATCCATTTCTCAAAAGTCTCTTGAAGATGCACGTCAGGAATTGGTACAAATACGGAAGGAGATTGAGTTTTGGAGACAACAAACAAGCAAGCTTGAAACACAGTTGGTATCTAAGACTGCACAATTGCATGAATATGAAGATACTCTTTCTCAAAACAAAGTATCAATTGCATCCTTAAAACATGAAAACGACTTTAAGAGCACTATTAATTCATCTTTGGAAGGTAAGATTGAAGCATTGAAAAATGATAAGATTAAACTTAATGAATTTGTATTGAATTTGCAATCAATTTTGAAGGACAGAGAAGATTCTGCTAAAGATATATCTTCAAAATTAAATTCGTCGATTGAGAATTACCAGAAACTACAAGAAAAACTTTCTGAAAAGGAAGAACGTATATATATTTTGTCCAATCAATCTGAATTATCCCTTAAAGCTCAAAACATTAAGTTAGAACAAGTAAATGAATTGAGCAGACAATTATTGGAAACAAAGAATAAACTTATTGAAAAGGAGAACAATGTCGAAGAATTAAAGAAAAAACTTGTTTCAAGAAAAGAAGCTATTGCACAATCAACTTCATTGCCAAGAACCACCGCTACCAACACCAACGCAACCACAAACTTTGAAGTGCAACAATTGAAAGAAGATTTGAGCATTGCGGAATCTCAAGTTGAAGAGTTGACCAATCTTGCCAAAGCAAGTGAATCCACTTTGATTGAGGCCACCAATTCATTTGAGCAATATAAACTTGATTCAGATGCCAAATATCAAGCATTGGTTAAAGAAAAAGAATTTGTTGATGAAGAAGTTAAACGATTGAATGACTTGTACAATGGTTCAGTTCACAACTTGGAAAGTGTCAAGAGTAGTCATAATGAAGATATGAATATTTTGAAACTGCAAATGAATGAGTTTAAATATAAAGCTGAACAATACGATAGTTTGGATAAAGATTACCAAGAGAAATTAAATTCTATTCGTCATGATCTCGATGATCAAGTGAAGTTGTATAATGATTCCAACATTAAATATCAAACCGAGTTGAACAAGAATTTCACTTTGACTGAACAAGTTGGTGCATTAAAAGATCAAATCGAGGATAGACGAAGTCAAATTTCAACATTGCAAGAAGAACTCGCCAATCTTAAGAATTCCATCAATGAACAACAAGACAAGTTGACAACTGAAAAATCACAAATTGAAACCGACTTGTCACTTTCCAACAACACCATCACTGAATTGAGAGAGCAAAATGATATGTTATTGAATCAACTTGAGTTGACCAAGAACCCAACAAATAATGGTATATCAAGAGATGGATCTGGAAGCGATGATCTTCGTCAAGTGATTAATTATCTCCGCCGTGAAAAGGAAAGTAGTGATGCCAAGTTGTTAGTTGCCAATGAAGAAAATCAAGAGTTGAAGATTAGATTGACACAAGTTCAAAATAAAATGGCAGCAACTCAATCTGTATTTAATAATGCCAATGTTATTGATTTGAATGCTGCATCTAAAGAACAACAAAGATTATCTACTCAATTGGAAGAATTAAACATTCTTAAAGAAAATAATACAAGTTTACGTCAAGAGAACTTGAAGTTTTCGGAGGAAATCAAGAAATTGTCAGGTAGTGTTGCTGAACTCACAAGAGAGTTGGTTCCACTCAAAGATCAAGTCACTTCGTTGACATCGGAATTAGAGTATGAACAACAAAAAGTTGCATTGGTCACTGAAGAAAATGAAAGAATTAAAGCTACTGCGTTTGGTTCCGAAGATGAAAAATCAGAAGCAAGCAAAATTGAGATTACAAAATTACAAGATCAGATGGCTAGATTCAAAGACAAAGCTAATGAAAGAATTCTTGAAAAGAATGAAATGATACAGCAATTGAATGAGAAAGTGGAACTGTTGGAAAAAGCTACCGCTTCAAGTGATGGTAAATCCAAAGAACAGATCGACCAATTGAACAACAAGTTGAAGTCATTACAGGATGAAATCGTGAAAATCACTAATGAAAAAGCTGAATCTGTGAAAAAATTGAACGAGTTAGAATCTACATTACGTGCTGAATTTGAAAGGGAAAAATCTGAAATTGTCAAATCTTTAGAAGCTTCTAAGCAAATAAATGGATCTAATGAAGAGTTGCAGAAGAAATATAAGGAACTAGAAGGTTTTTTGGAAAAGATTAAACAAGAGTTTGAAACTAAATTAGAATCAGAAAAAACTAAAACCAGAGAGGAAGTTGAGAAGAAGTACGATTTCAAGTTAAAGATGATGAACAGAAAAGTTGAGACTTTGCAAAAAGGAACAACCACACCTGCAACTGTGACACCTAACATTCCTGTTAAACCCGTTCTTAATCAACTTCCTCCCCACCCACTGATCCCTTCTGTTGCTCCTACCCCAACGCAACTACCATCATCTATTGTTACTACTACCCCCACAACACCATTGAATGCTCCTGTTGTCAAACCTTCTTCTTCCCCTCTTGCAACCACATCTGCCATCCCTGCTACTGCTGCTACTACTGCTGCTGGTGTTGCGGGGTCCAACCCAACAGCTCAATTACCTGTAGCTAAACCTACGGGTCATCCAGGAAACGAATCTACATTAAAAGTTCACAGACCAGGACACCCTGGTTATGAATCTACTTTGACAGTTCATAAACCCGCCATTGCTAGAACTGAGCCTCGCAAATTCAGTCCTGTTCCAAATCCAACTCCAGACTCAAAGAAAAGAACAAATGATGGTCAGCATCAACGTACCCAAGTGAAGAAACCAAAAGATAATCAATGATTTCCAAACGTATGGTTCTGTCATTGTTGATGTAGATAACTATGCTTGTTATCTTGTTGAAGTATTTTTTTAAAAATGTAGTCTTTCTTATTGTATATTAGGTTATATTAGTGTAAAGTTTAAAATTTTAATATTGTTTTAAAAAGTTTATTTTCGTCATTCACTAGAACAGACCGAGGTGGTGAAACACCAAAAAGTGACCGTTGTTTGGTAATTTTGGTTTCCACTCGAACCTTAAATACGTTTTCTGGCGATTAGAATAAATTATTAATTAATTTGAGGAGGGGAAGCTCTTGAATATTGGGATTTAGTGTGTTAGAATTAGTATAGAAATACGCAGAATGAGGTTTATCGAAGCACCAGTTATTTTTGTATGGTAAAGATCCCGGAGTAACTGTCTGATTCCCCTCTTTTAATTATTCCTGCAGGTAGAGGGCTGCATAACGCGTCGCATTTACTGGGCATCCTTATTGTTCCGATTAGTTGCATCTCTCACAACTTTTTGACACATGGAGTAGCGTGCAAACTATCATCAGTTTCGAAAATCATGATATGAAGTATATATATAGTTTTTGAGAGTTTAAATACATGCTCGTGGAAATACAGTAATGACCATTGTTGTTTGTAAAATCGGTCGCAATAAGGTTGAAAAATGAAAATGTTTCAAAAAAAAAAGACCTGGCTGAACATTTTTCCCGTAACATGAGAAAAGAAACTTAACGTGTGCGAAGTTTATATATGCCAATTTTAAGTTAAGTTTTTTATTCCCAACAAAACTGGACACTGGTTATTCAAACAATAGAATGGTATGTCTATTTTCTTGGCTCTCTATGTTATGATATCATAAATCATTGGGGTAGTCCGGGGTGAACAAAGACAAAGGGGGACAATGAATCTCTCCACGGGACGGCGAGATCTGGGGTATTGTTGGATACGAGTTCATTCGCTTAGAAAAGTTCAAAGAACCTTTGTCATATCTCTAGTATCCTTGAGAATTGTAGATTCGGAAAAATTCAATCATTAGTTCTATAGAGATAGTTGGTATGTTAATTCAATAATATTCCGCAGATTTAAACGAAAAGTAAAAGAAATACGTGGCATGCACCAGCCTGATGGAAGCAACTTTTTGATGTTCTACCGGGTTAAATTGTCCCCTCTTGTCGCCTTATTTTTTGCTTTCTCCCCACCAAAAATAAATCCGATTTCAATTGAATTATGCAAGTACTTTAGTTTTGTCTTTCTTTGCTCCTGAATCTTGGCTTTTCTTCTGGCTTCCGATTGGTTGGAATATATTAAAGTTTCTAAAAGGATTGAATGGTGATCCTTTCCCCACCTTCTCCTTGTTATACACTAATACTTTATCTAACAATAATCTGGTTTAGCATATAGACTTTTTTTTTTTGATTTTCTAAAATGGAAATAAAGACCATACTGTAGCAAGTGTTGTTGCTGCATCTGGTTTTGTGATTTTCGCAATCGGGGGAAAAATTGGACGCAAAACAACAATTCAAACTCACACCAGTTTCATCAGTACATTGTTTCTATTTTTTATTCAAACTAATTTAGACTAATTCTAATACCAAAATTACTTGGCAAATTTAACTTGTAAAATGGTGTAAAAGTGGTGTATTTGTTGTCACGTGTGACAAATAAGTTTGTCCCAGTTTGTATGAAAACATGTAGAAATTTAGTACGAACAAAAGTAGACACACTGTAGGACCATTTCAAGCTCAAGCTTTTGCTTGGCTCCCCCTCCTGTCCCCACAATTCAAAGTTTAAAACATCTAGGTTTACTGTATGTTATCTACCCTAACTTAGCATTTTTGGCTCAATGTTTTGTTGAGTTTTAACATTATCATTACTCCGGGACATTTGTTCAATGTGTAAACTACTATAATTTCGTAAAATTGATACATCTTCGTACTATCAATCTACTCACTATAAATACTACCCAGATTGTTTCCTTTTGTCCACTTCCTTTTTTCCATTTCTTCTTTTTTTATTTTTGTTAATTAATATTATTTCTTTTAGCCAAGAGTTTCAATTATATAACTGTCAACTATGGCTGATCCATCCCAAGAAAAACGTCAAGATGTTCACAGCATTGTGTCATTAGAAAATAAATATAACTCCGATTCATCACTTGCTCCAGAAACAAATCATCAATCAAAGAAAAGCAAGTTTAGATGGACCGTCGACACAAGTGGTCACCCACCTCAAATCTTCAACTATACTTTATATTTATCAATCTTCGTATTTGGGGTTCTTGGTTCCACTAGAGGTCTTGAAGAAGGTAACTCAGGGCTGAACACAAAAGTGGTCTCCTTTGCAAAGACATTTGGTTTAGCTGACAAGACCAAAACAAAGAGTGAAATTGCAAATTTGAAATCAAACATTACATCCATGGTTTTAATTGGTTCAGTTGGTGGTGCAATGATTGCCATGAAAACTGTTGACTTTTTTGGAAGAATTCGTGCCTTGCAACTTGTTTGTATTGTTATCTTGGTTGGGGTTATTATTCAAATGACCTCTCTGACTATCGGCCAACTTTACGCTGGAAAATTCATTGAAGGATTGGGAATTGGTCACACTACATCAATTGGTCCTGTTTATTTATCAGAAGTTGCACCAGGTCCAATCAGAGGATTAGCTACATGTATTTTTTCTGGGGCTGTCTATTTTGGAGTTTTGATATCCTATTTTACTAATTATGGTGTCGCGGTAAACGTACCTGCAGAAATTGATGGTCATATTAATAATATTCAGTGGAGATATACATTAATACCAAAAATTATTATTAGTTGTTTGATCTTTATCTTGTCATTATTGCTTTGTGTTGAATCACCAAGGTGGTTGTTGAAAACAAATAAACCTGATCAGGCTGCTAAAAATTTGTCCAAGTTAAGACATTTACCTGCTGACCACCCATATATTCTTGCGGAAATTAGTGATATCAATGAACAAGTCTTCGCTGAAAAAGAAGCCACCAAAGGATCCAGTATGATAAGAAATTTCAAGATTTTGTTTACCGATAAATCTATTTGCTACAGATTTTTTATAATCTCATGTGGATGTCAAATTCTTGGACAATGGAGTGGTGCCAGCGCTGTCACAATTTATGCCGCCGAGTTGTTCTCATTAGTTGGTGTCACAGGCACTAGGACGCTTTTAATGCTGGCAATCTTGGGTTGTATTAAGGCGGCTTCCGCCTATTTGGGTGCGTTCTTCTTCATTGATGTGGTTGGTAGAAAGAGAGCCATGTATTGTGGCATAACATTGCAAATGGCCTGTTTGCTATATTATGCCATATACTTAACTGTTGTCCCCGAAGCAGCAAGTACTGATGTCGATTTAACTGGTGCAAAGAAGTATGCTGGAAAAGGTGCCTTGGCTGCGATTTTCTTGTCAGGTACTGGTTGGACTATAGGATTCAATTCTATTCAATATCTCATTGGTACCGAAATGTTTCCAATTGGTATTCGTTCTTTTGCTCAATCTTTGGTTATGGTATTGCATTTTGCTAATCAGTATGGTAATTCTAAGGCGATGCCCAAAATGATGATTGCTATGCATCCATATGGTGCATTTTATTTCTTTGTTGGTATTTTGGTTATAAGTCTCATCTATGCATTCTTCTTGCCTGAATTGAAAGGACGTAGTTTGGAATCGATGGAAGAAGTTTTCAGCTTACCTTGGTACCAGTTGAGAAATTGCCAGAAGTTGGTTCCTGATCATTCACAAATTCACAAAGTTAAGTATGTTGAAGAAAAAGGGAACACCGGATTCGATCACATACAATACGAAGCTGATTCTGGGAAACCCACCGATCAATTTGTTGAAAATATCTTGGAAAGTGATTCTAGTCACAAGGGAAGTGTAGAAAATAAGGTCTAGACAATGTGTTTCATATTAGTGTGTATTGTTTTTTTATTATTAGGTTGAAATAAGGAATAAATGTTTGTTATTTGCTATCGGGAAGTAGATGTGTGTGTGTGTAAGAGAGATTTGGCCATGAGTTGTAGTATTGGATAATGGATAATGGATAGTAGATTGGTAAATAGATTGATGTGTTGTGAATTTGTTGAACTTGAAAATTGTTCGCGCGAAAACACAAACACAAAAACAAAAACAGTTTGATTTTGGTTAAAATATGCATAATTCATGAAGAGGGAGTCTCTGATATTGTACAGTGTTGACAGAGTACAAGTTGTTTACAAAAAATAGTTACCATCAGTGCCGAAGTTCGTGGAAAGGGGACAGGAAATTTGCTGCATACTTCATTTCTTGTTGGTCGAGAAAAGTGTTGGCTCTGGCGTGGCAAGATTTTGAAGCAAAAAAATGCGCCGCACAATGAATTACTAGTATCCAATGTCCACAGATTTGACATCGGTATTGGAAGAAATTGAAAGATATAAGTATGAATATTATGCGCAAATGGAGCCCAAATACCAAGTAGAAGGAGATTTGGCATTGGATCTTTTAAGATTATTGTTGTTAGAGGGTTGATTATTTTTAGTTGTAGTTGCATAAAATATGTTATTTTTGGTTTAAAAGTTCGTACTATTATGCAGTCCCTAAATAAGTCGAACCATAAAAATTCAAATTTCACGGTGGTAGACGTAGAATAGTTCCCCCCAGCAAAATTCAAAGTTTGCCCCGAGAAATTTAAAATGGTTGGTGGCTGTATAAGTAAAAAGGTCACTGACGAATAATTCAATTCTCGTGCCAGGCGCATGTTTAGCCGCTGGGGCGTGAAGGAGTTACAGTTTGTTCCTGTATCAAAATAAATTCGTCTAGAGAGACTCAGATAAAAACAATTGGTCTAACAATGTTTTCACTCTTGACTTCTCAATTTTATCGTAGCAATAGTACCTGTACAAATGAAATCAGTGATTACAAAGCCTTTTGGGACTCCAACTCCATACTATCAGTTCGATACTAGTAATTCATTGTGCGGCGCATTTTTTTGCTGCAAAATCTTGCCACGCCAGAGCCAACACTTTTCTCGACCAACACGAATTTCTCTGACGTATGCAGCAAATTTCCTTTGCCCTTTCCACGAACTTCGGCACTGGTGGTAACTATTTTTTGTAAACAACTTGTACTCTGTCAACACTGTACAATATCAGAGACTCGCTCTGCATGAATTATGCACATTTTGACCAAAAACAAAAGTGTTTTTGTGTTCGTGTTTGTTGTCACGCGAACAATTTTTCATCCAAGTTCAACAAACTCACAACACATGAAAATATATCACTTTTTCAATACCTGTTTCTTTTCATCAATCTATTTACCAATCTACTATCCATTATCCATTATCCAATACTACAACTCATGGCCAAATCTCTCTTACACACACCCACATCTACTTCCCGATAGCAAATAACAAACATTTATTCCTCATTTCTACCTAATAATAAAAAAACAATATACATTAACACATTATCTAGACCTTATTTTCAACACTTCCCTTCTGGCTGGAATCACTTTCCAAGATATTTTCAACAAATTGATCGGTTGGTTTTCCTGAATCAAGTTCGTATTGTATGTGATTGAATCCAGTGTTACCTTTTTCTTCAACATACTTAACTTTGTGGACTTGTGAATGATCAGGAACCAATTTTTTACAATTTCTTAACTGGTACCAAGGTAAGCTGAAAACTTCTTCAATAGATTCCAAACTACGTCCTTTCACTTCTGGCAAGAAGAATGCATAAACAAGACTAAGAACCAACACACCAACAAAGAAATAAAATGCACCATATGGCTCCATGACAATCATCATCTTGGGCAACGCTTTAGAATTACCATACTGGTTAGCAAAATGAAGAACCATCACCAAGGACTGCGCGAAAGAACGAATTGATAGCGGAAAAATTTCCGCGCCCACAAGATATTGAATAGAATTGAATCCAATAGTCCAACCAACTCCAGATAAAAATATGGCTGCCAATGCACCTTTTCCTGCAAACTTCTTGGAACCAGTTAGAGCGACATTAGTATTTGCTGCCTCAGGAACAATAGTTAAGAATATTGCGTAGTACAATAAACAAGCCATTTGTAAAGTAATTCCAGTGTATAACGCTCTCTTTCTACCAATCACATCGATTAAAAAAATTGCACCTATCAAGGAACCGCAGTACTTAACAATTCCAAGAATAGCACTGAGGAGCAACGTGCGGGTGCCCGTAACACCAACTAATGAGAATAACTCGGCGGCATAAATTGTGACAGCATTGGCACCACTCCATTGACCGAGAACTTGACATGCACAAGAGATAGCAAAAAATCTGTAGCAAATAGATTTATTAGTTAACAAAGCCTTGAAATTTGTTAATAAACTGGAACCTTTTGTAGCTTCTCTCTCAGCGAGGACTTGTTCATTGATATCACTAATTTCGGCAAGAATATATGGATGATCAGCAGGTAAATGTCTCAACTTTGACAAATTTTGAGCAGCCTTATCCGGTTTGCTTGTTTTCAATAACCATCTTGGTGATTCAACACAAAGAACAAATGACAAGATAAAAATTAATCCACTAAAAACAATTTTTGGTACCAAAGTGTATCTCCACTGAAGATTATTGACATGACCATCAATTTCTGCTGGTACATTTACCGCTACACCATAATTTGCAAAATAGGACAACATAATTCCAAGATAGACAGCACTAGCAAACAAACATGTGGCTAATCCTCTGATTGGACTTGGTGCAACCTCTGATAAATAAACAGGACCAATAGATGTAGTATGACCAATTCCCAATCCTTCGATGACCTTTCCAGCGTAAAGTTGGCCGATTGTCAGAGAAGTCATTTGAATAATAACCCCAACTAAAATAACAATACAAACAATTTGTAAAGCACGGATTCTTCCAAAAAAGTCAACTGTTTTTGAGGCAATAATTGCACCACCAACAGAACCAATCAAAACCATGGATGTAATGTTAGATTTTAAATTTGCAAGTTGATCTTTTGTTTTGCTCTTGTCAGCTAAACCAAATGTTTTTGCAAAGGAGCCCAAAGTTGTATTCAGCCCAGAGTTACCTTCTTCAAGACCTCTAGCTGCTCCAAGCAACCCAAACACAAAGATGGATAAATATAAAGTGTAGTTGAATACTTGTGGTGGGTGATCACTTGTGTCCACAGTCCAATGGAACCTGCTTTTCTTTGGTTGATCATAAGTTTCTGGAGTAAGTGATGAATCGGAGTTATATTTATTTTCTAATGACACAATGCTGTGAACATCTTGACGTTTTTCTTGGGTTGAAGCCATCATTGACAGATTTATAATTTAAATTCTTGGCTAAAAGAAACAATCTTAATTAAGAAAAATAGAAAGAAAAGAGAATGGCGAAAAGGAAGTGGATAAAAGGAAACAAACTAGGTAGTATTTATACTGAGCAGATTTACAGTAAGAACATGTATCAATGTGTAGAGAATTCATGAAATTACATTGTCTTACACATAGAACCGATGCCCCGGAGGTAGTGTAATTTTAAAACTCAACAAAAATGAGACAAAAGCGTTAAATTAAGAAGATCATTATACACTAGGCATAGAAGTTTTTTGTATTAATTGTGGGGAGGGGTGGGGGGCAATGAAAAGGCTGGGGCTTGAAATGAAGCTACTGTTGAAACTTGTGGGAGAATTTGAGTTTTTGCTTTGTGTCCGACTTTTACCCCCGATTGCAAAAATCACAAAACCTGGTAATGCAACAATAACACCTGCTACAGCATTGTACTTTTCCATTCTGAAAAATGAACAAAAGTCAAAAAGTTAAGCCAGATAATTGTCAGTCAAAGTATGAGAATATAGAGAGCGTGTAAAGGTGGGGAACGGAATACAATAGAATCTTTTTGATACGTTTAATATGTTCCAGCAAATGGGAAACAGAAAAATGACAAATATCCATGAGCAAAAAAAGACGGCGATAAATTGCTTGCATAATTCGATTGGGATCAGGATTTCTTTTTGGCGAAAAGAAAATTAAAAAATAAGACGACAAGAGTGGGGAATTTAACCCGGTAGCATTTTATAAAGCCACTTCCACCAGGCTTTTGCGTACCCTATAATTTTTTTTTTTTGCTTAAATTTGCGGATTATTATTGATTTGACATACCGAGTTTTCCTATAAAAATAACGGTTGCAATCTTCCGAGTCTACACTGGTCAAGAGAATTAACCCTATGACAAAATTTCTTGGTGTTACCCTAGGCGAATGAACTCTTTGTCTCCAACAATACCCCAGATCTCGTCTTCGCCTGGACAGATTCTCTGTCCCTCTTTGTCTTTACTCCTCCCCAGACTGCCCCCATGTTTTCTAATAAAAAACATAGAGAGCCAAGAAAATTGACCAACGAATCTATTGTTTGAAAAAGAAGTGTGCGGTTTTGTTGGGAATTAAAAAACTTAACTTAAAATTGGTGTATACAAATCTCACGCTCGTCATTTTTCTCTTCCTGTGCCATCCGGAAAAATGTCGCAACTGGCCCCAGTGTTCGGAAAAATGTTCAGCCAGGTCTTTTGAAATGGTTTGGTACATTTCATTTTTCAACCTTATTTCAATCGATTTTACAGCCGATAATGGTCATCATTAATACTGTATTTTATCAAGTATATATTTAAACTCTCAAAAACTATATATATACTTCATGTAATAACTTTCGAAAATGTTAATAGTTTGAACGCTAGTCATGTGTCAAAATTTTGCGAGAGACGCAGCTAATCGGAACATTAAGGGTGTCTAGCATATACGGTACCCCCACCTCTAATAGCGCCATGCAGTCTCCACCCCTTTCCATGCAGGAATAAGTAAAAGAGGGGAATCAGACAGTTACTCCGGGATCTGTATAGTACAAAGGGCGCATCGACAAACTTCATTCTCCGTATTTCAATACTAATTCTAACACATTCAATGAAAAGGTATCAGGCTTCGGACAGTGCTTTAACCTTGCTCAGAGGCAATACCATAAATACAATGTATTTGTTTGAATAAGGCCCACTGGTGTAGTGTTTGGCTGTCTTCGAGTTCTATCCACTAACTTTTCTTTCGTTGCTTATCCAACCTAGGTGGTGTAAAACTAGAAGCTTCTTTCATGTCGATGGTGTCGTATCTGGGAGCCCCACCAATTCTTACATCCATTTCAGAGGGGAATACCTCGTGGAAGATGTAAACCGTTTTCCAAACTCTATATATATAGGAGAAGATATTTTAGTGTGATTATACTTCTTTGTGCTGTGTGCAGTAATATTATTATTGCGTACTTTATAATTGGCCTGATAAAAATTCACACTTTTGTACAGTATGGACAATTGCTAAGCATATTAATCTCGCACGTGACATACACGAAAATATTGTGGTTCGTGTGGCTCCTCTGAATACGGTTTTTTTTTTGTGAGGTCTACGTGAGTTACTAATCTTCTATTTAGTTTCCTTTGAAAATTGACACAGTGCATTTACATCGTCTTCATCTTTAACTATAATGTCTAGCTACTTGTTCCAATACCATGATATAACATTCCGATTTGGTGAGCACGAAGGTGAATATTTTTTCCGCACGGATAAATCGTACAACAAAGATGCATTGATATTATCTACTATCCCATCTTACCTTACTCAAGGCAAAGTCATTATCATAGACTCCGTAAAATCAGGAACCGGTCGAGGACATGCAAAGAATATATATTCAGATATAGTTTTGCCGTTGTTCCGCAATTTGGCCATTGAACACGAGTACCACGCCACAACTTCAGAAACTTCCATTGGTGAACTTGCATCGAATGTGGCAGATCCAGAGATTACAGTAATCTTCATTAGCGGAGACACTTCCATCAATGAATTCGTAAACTCATTGAACGATAAAGATTCAGGAAAGATAAATATTTTCACGATTCCCGGAGGCACGGGGAACAGTTTAGCACTTTCATTAAATATTACCAGCCCATTAGAAGCAGTGAACAAATTATTGTTTGGCACAACGCTGCCTTTAAATCTTTACGAGATAGATTTTCCTCAAGGATCATATTATTTAATTCAGGATACCCCGGGGGTTCAAGTACCTTCCAAATTGAAGTTCTTAGTTGTTGTCTCATGGGCTTTCCATGCGTCATTGGTAGCGGACAGTGATACCCCTGAATTAAGAAAACATGGGTTAGAAAGGTTCCAAATTGCAGCCTTACAAAACTTGGGTCGTGAACAAAAGTATGAAGGAGATTTTTACATCAATGACACGGAATTGAAGGGCCCTTTTGCTTATTGGTTAGTTACTTCTTCTCAGAAGTTTGAACCAACGTTTGAAATATCGCCCAAGGGAGATATTTTGAAAGATGATTTATATGTCGTTGCATTTAAGACGGAAAATAAAGAGAATTATATCATGGATATAATGAAACAAGTTTACGATAACGGGAATCACATAAACAACCCAGATGTTTTTTATAGAAAAATTGAAAGCTCGGACAAAGTTATTTTGAAAGTGAAAAACTCAAAGAAATTAGCTCAGAGAAGATTTTGCGTAGATGGTAGTATTGTTGCTTTGCCAGAAACTGACAATCACCAAATAGAGATTCACGTTAGAGACAATACCCAGAACTTCTGGAAGTTATATATAATACATTAATAATATCTATTTAATATTGGGAAAGCAGTGGCTTAGTAGGAGGGCTTAGGGGGGAGATATCCAGATCTCGAATTATGAGAGTTCTGTGACTGCCCATGATTGTTGAATCTTTGTGTATTTGATCTCTGTTGATTGTATCCTCCTTGTTGATTATATCCCCCTTGTTGGTTGTAACCACCTCTTTGGTTGTACTGGTTGTAGCCACCTCTTTGATTGTACTGGTTGTAACCGCCTCTTTGGTTATACTGGTTGTGACCGCTTTGCTGATTGTATTGATTGTATCCACCTTGTTGATTGTATTGATTGTATCCACCTTGTTGATTGTATTGGTTATACCCACCTTGTTGATTGTATTGATTGTACCCACCTTGTTGATTGTATTGATTATAACCACCTTGTTGATTGTATTGCCCTTGGTAATTACCTTGTTGATTGTGCTGTGGTCGATGATCAGGTCTATTTCCATCAGTCAAATATTGCAAATAGGATCTATAACCACCCCTTCTCATCGCATACATTTTGTAAGGTTCTTTGCCAGCAGGTCCTTCATTTACATAATCACCGTTATCATGAGCAGAATTAAATCTATTGTTATTTCTGCGATTGTTAAATTTATCCAATTGATATATAAGATCATTCTTGTCAGCAGTTGTCAAAGCGGGGAGTGGCGATATATGTCCATTCAATATCATTGATTTACCATATTGCTTTTCTGGGAAATGATAAATTGTTTGAAAATACTCTTTGTTATCAACGTTTGGCATATTACCTTCATTTAAAGGAAAATGTAAGACCCCTTCAGGATTAAATTTGTTCAATTTGATTGCTGTTCCAGCTAACCCACTTTTACCATACTTGAAAACAACCTCGTCTTTACCCTCTTTGTACAATTCGTCAGAAAATTTTGAGAAATTTTTGTTTGCTGGAGATATAAATAATTCTGCTTCTTTGTTTGTATTTCTCGACGTTTCATCTGGAGTTAACAAAACATATTTCTTTTGCACTGCATCCAATAATCTTTTTTCATCAATAAATGGCAATAATGGAATACCTTGCCAGCTCATTTTTTTCCCATTCATATCAATTTCAAACTCTTCGGGATAAAAATCGATGATTTCACTATCTGGCAGAGACATTAACCCACGGAAAACTTCGGGTAAAGTATGTCCTGAAGCTGCAGGTAAAACCGACATCAATTGCTCAAATGGTCTGAATGGCTCTCCCAATTTGAACTTTATACCATCAGGGAATAACTCTTCCAAGTTGGTAACCTCGGCTGCAAACGGTGCATAATGGTAAGGGAAATACCAATTCCATGAAGGACATCCTTGGTAATAATATGCTGCAACCCAAGCAATTCCTTCAACATAATGACGTACCACTTCCCTCCTTGTTTGCTCAATTTCTTCTTCGGATCGACAATGAAACTTGACTTCATAATAACGATCGTGGTATCCAGGTTCCCACAATTTGATGTCATCGCTATCCGCCTCTTCTTCTTCTGCTGGTGCTGCTCTCTTCTTGTTTCTCTCCTGTTGGTTAGCTTCTGCCTCTGATTCTGACGTGACGGATTCCGAAGCGACCGAGGAATCTGTGCCAGCTTGATCTTGAACAGCCGTGACTTGGGTCTTTTTCGAATCAATCAATTTTTTCAATTGTGCAGCAGCATCAGAATTATCCAAATTTGCTTTCGTTAAAATGGCTCTGTTTTGAACAATGTCACTATTAGATAAATTGGCAAACCCTTCCACCACTTGACCCAGGGTATCTAACAATGGCATGTTGGTATCTGCGGTAAGTGGAGCTCTATCTTTACCTTTCGACACTTGTGAATTGTAAATATCTTTAATGGCCCTATCTTGTTCCTGAGCTAATTTCCTTCTCTTATTATTTTCTTCCCTTCTTTGTTCTGCGGCATGTTTGCTTCTAAATATTTCGCTTTCTTGATTGCCTAAATTTGCCATTAAAATTTCAACACTTTGTAAATTCAATTTACCATCACAGGTAACGTAGTCTTTGAGCGATGGCAAACTTCTCTTCCAACATTTCACCAAGGTGTCAATACCATTATCTCTAACATCCAAACTTGGCAAATGTGGCAAAAAATCATTACCAGCGAAAAAACAAAAAAACACCCAATCGTCTATTGCACGCTCCAATTCAAATGGAAATGACATTCTAGGGGTGAAAAGTTCAACTTGAAGGTATTCACGCAAAACATTAACGTGCAACCACAAAAACGGTTTCCTATCCTCTTTAGTTGAGGTAACTTCGTTTGAAGAAGTAGCTTCAGCAATCTGATCTTTGATAGTAAATCTTTTACTTTGAGTTGCAAACACATCTTCTCTCAAAACTTTGAAATGGGGTTCATGAGTAGCTAAACCCAAAAAAATTAAATCAGCGTCTAATCCATAAATGCAATGTTTAGTGTTAGGATCATATTGAGGATCCGATCTTTGCAGTCGAATAAAACTCATCAATTTATGTTCACCTTCTCCAGGTACAGTTGCATCACTTATGATAACTTGTAAATTAGCCCAACCGGGATCACTACTCAACTTATAAGCGATCCAATATCTCAATGCTTCTGCCAATCTGTCCATAAAAGGCGTACCGGGAGTGATAGCATTTGAATCCCATTGTTTCTTCCCCTTGATAGCATCGTCTATGACTTCACCTCGCAATTCTCTTTCTTGGACTTCTAAGTCGAGTTGCTTTGCTTTCAATTCTGCATCTTTTGCTGCTCTGAATCTTCTAGCTCTTTGTTGATTCATTTTCGCTCTTGGTGCAACACCATCAACGGCAATCATTAACACTTTTCTCGGCCTTGCCATCATCAAAACACGATCAGTGTATGTGAAAATGTCTAGGAACATCTCGTCTTCAGTTTCAGGAGGTTTCTTATGCTCAGGGTGAGAACACGGATGAACGATACCGTTCATATCCAAATATAAGTTGTCTGTTTCACCATTTGGGTTTGGATCCTCATATCTGGCTCCTCCAATTTCGTGTTCATCTTCATCGACTACTGGAGAAATAATTTTTGGATATTTTCTTGATAGCCATCTAAATAATGCTGGAACACCCATTGTGGCTAGTAGTTATACTTCTAATTCTTTGAAAATCCATTAATATTTTTTTTTTTTTTGTTGTCCGGTATATTTTTTCCGCCTAGATGAGCTTTGTAGATGAGAGTAATGTCGCACGCGGATTTTTCGACATTGTCGTACTATCTTGCAACCAGAGGAGCAATGCAATACCTCTCACCAAGGACTTCAATATAAGTATTGCAAAATCTCCCAAAGTCTTTTCCAAATAAAGCTAGTATTGAGCTCGAACTAAAATTTGCTTAAAGAATCTTTGAAGTCCTTGCTACTCATACCAACCAAGTTTGCAAACGCCTAGAAGCTGGTACAAGGATTTGCAAGATGTCGTTCAACAGAAAGCTAAAGAGTGTACATCTGTGCAATCTATATCTACAACTGCGTACCCTTGACACTAAATAAATTATCTGATTTATTTAAAGTGGATCCTTTTAAAAGAAAAATGACAAAGCACAAGGCCGTGTTCCTGTTTGAAAAAAACGGGGTCAAGGACCGAATTCCTGTCGAGGGACTTATTCTTACCCACTGTACAAAAGTGTGACTTTTTTTATTAATAACGTATTTAATGCAACTACAACGAAAAATAATCAATCCTCTAAAAACGATGATCTTAAAAGATCCAATGCAAAATTTGCTTCCATTTACTGTCTGGGTTGTTGCTTGATTCCTCCATTTGGGCATAATATTCATACTCGTGTCTTTCAATATCTTCCAATCCCGTTTTCAAGTCTGCATCAATTGGTCTGATAAATTTTGTACGCTTAACAAGTTTCCATACAATGAAGACAGCAAGAGATACAAACACCATGATATAACTGTACAAAAAGGAGTCGACTGACCATTTGCCTGGCATGAAAACATTGTAACCCATGATACCAACAACCAACCAATACATTACACACACAAAATATGCGGAGTATGGTTGAAACCATGATGTGTAGGTAAAACCTTTACGGTCGATGCCTTGAGCTGTACATGCATGGTAGAACCCAATGTAAGTCATGGACATGAAAGCATAGTTTAATATTTGAGACCCAGTACACAAATTAACCATATAATTCAAAACCTTGGTTCCGGAATTTCCCAACTGCAACAAGGACAACAAAGAGAAACAGACGGAAACAGCAACACAATAAATAGGAACCCCGTGGCTGGTACACTTTTTAAAGAAACGAGGAACGAATCCCTTTTTAGCCAAGTTATACAAACAACGTGAGGAAGTGTATGTGTACAGGCACCCAGCTGAAAATGCGGATGTCAAAATGACTCCATTGACAATATGTGGTAATGTCTTAATTCCCAAGTTCTGCATGGCAACAACGTATGGTGAAGATGCTGCACTTGATGAGTCTGAGGTTAATGCCACATATTTAGGATCATTGTAAGCGACCAAGATGGAAACACATAAAGCACCTCCAACATAAAAAAGAACCAATCTATACAACACAGTCCTGAAAGCAATAGGCAAATTATGACGAGGATTAATACACTCACCGGCTGTCATACCAAGGTATTCTGCGCCAACACAAGTGAATGAAGAACTCCATCTGAATGCTCCGAGGAAAGCCTGGAAACGGCCCAAAGATCCAGTTGTGTATAACACTCCCATTGGTCCACCAGCAACGTGCCAATTACGGAATCCAAACGCATCATGCTTTGGGTTTCCACCACACATAGTAACTAAAGTGAAAAGCAATAAACCAAGACAAAGAATCAATTTACAAATCAGGAACCAGAATTCACATTCTCCAAACACACGAACTGCATAGACGTTGATGGCCGCATAGATGGCAATCTGGATACAGAATGTAATGGCTGGACTATAGTCGTCTCTCCAGAAGTGGATAATCCCATTAACAGCGGTGATTTCGAAGGGAATATACAAACTTTGCATGACCCAGAAGTTGACGGAGGCTGCTGCTTCGAAGGCTGGGTCAATCACACGGCCGGCCATGTTCAAAAAGGGGGAGTCAACAGGTAAATAAGATACCATTTCACCTGTGGCAGATGTTAGCAACAAAATGAGAAATGTTGAAAGACAATATGCAAGGAGAACTCCTAATGGTCCACCCACAACAAGTCCCGTGGTACCGATGGTGACAAATAAACCAGTACCAATAGATCCTCCAATGGCAATCAACTGAAGATGTCTGTTGTATAATTTTCTTTGTGTGTGACTGTCACCAATGGAGTTGTTTTCTGATGTCGAAAAGTTTGATGGGATCGAAGCTTGTGCATCGGATTTATCGTGGAATAAGTCCTCCTCTCTGGCTTTTTCTTTGTCGTACTCTTTCTTTGAATCTCCTGGCCACATTTTTTTGGCAAGTACTTTTTATGATGTTGTATAATTGTTTAGAAAGAAAAAGAGCTATTCGTAGTTATTTTTAAATGGAGATATATGTTGGTTTATATATAGATTTGAAATTGTGTGACAAAATATGCGTAGAAAATTATTGTGAGAAAAATCAGTTTTAAAAGATTTAGCAACCAGAATTTTTTTAGTATAGTTTTCCCTTGTTTACTTGTTCACTTGTGAACTCACCTTTAAGTATATCTGGTTATTATACGACGTTTAGTATGATAACAGCCTTATTGAAAGGTAGATAACAAATCTTGAATCGAACCCTTTATCGTTTTTCTCATCATCTCAAAACAGGACCTCCATATTGAGATAAGGAAAAATTTTTGCGAAAAGAAAATTTTTATTGAGGTTGGGGGCCAAGAATTAGCGTAATGCATGTTCTTTAGTAGTATCTACATGGAACAATAGCGTGAAAAAATTGCTTCCGAAAAGGCTGATTAGCTGGTGAAATTAATCGAAGGCACAAATCTAGGTCTACTTTATTTTGGAACACAAACGGATATTGTCAAATAATTATGACGTAACAATAGACAACGTAGTTTCAAGCAAGATTGCTCTGCCCGTTATTTGTGTAATAACATCAACGTAAAACATAATACGAAAAGTTAATAAATACACTAGCATTTGCCACTACCTAAGAAGGTTACCTGTTTAGTATGGTTACATTTTGGACTGGCAATCACCTCGATATAATTTTGCTGCAAAAAAAAATCAAGGGTTATCTGATAACAAGATTAAGGAGAAAAAGCGAAAATTTTGTGTCGTGTACCATCGGTTAAAAACTCTGCAACAAGAAAAAAAGTCCAATCAAAGGACTTAGCCATTCCACACGACGACTAATTTAAAAGTTATGTACAACCACCATCAAGCATGCATGTGGAGCTCTGCCTATCATGTAGACGAAGTTAAAAAAAAAAAAAAAGAATGATCCCATGATTGGAGAACCTTAAAATCGCCGTAAGTTATTTTTAAAGTTGAGTATTCTCAATTATGAGATTATGATTGGCAAAAAAATACGACAAACAAAATTTGCTGCCAATATTGATACCGAAATTATACAAAATTAAAATCACGAATCACTTGGCAATAGATGCCACACTGCTAATTTGACACCTTTGCTCTCCCAAATTGTAAATTCTAATAAGGTGTTATTCACTCGTAACTTTAAATGTGGGGTTTTATTATTTAACAGTACATCATTAATTAATTAAAGTACATTTTGCAATTTTAAGCGCACTCCAAGGTCTGCCTCGAATTGTTAAATTGGTCGCTACGAAGTCGCATATTCATTTGGCTGGTAGTCATGACATGAGATTCGTAATCACTCGATGTCCACTTTCTCTAGACTTGAAACGATCGAAGTTGCAAATATAAACACTGCAAAATTAATTCGGTCTTGTCCGCCAGTATTGTAGTGTTGGTTTTGTTACCGCTTATGTCAGCTATACAAGTCTATTTTTGCTATGTAGTTCTAGAATTAGATGCAATTGAACAAAGTGTTGACCTCGTTGGAATTAATGTCGCGTACCATTTTTTTCCAATAATACAGTCATTTGTTGGTGAACCCATATATACATTGAATCTATTAATAGTACTCCTCTAAATATAATAATACAATTACGCTTTTCTCTTTGTAGCTTTGGTTTCTTCTGGTACGGCTGAGCTGCTTGAAGATTCTTTGATCTCATCACCAGATTTTTCGTTTTCATTTTGGTCCTTGTCTTTGCCTTCGGCTTCGTCATTCTTTTTTGCTAATTCCTCGTTACTCTGCAATTTTGCTTGTTGTAATTCATTAATAAACCAGAATACCGATGCGTATAACAATACTGCTATCACTAATAAATTGATGAAATGAATTGACTTGGTTAGAAATATTAATGTAATCAATGAAATTATCAACAAGATGAAAGAAGCATGCGTAGCAGTGATTAACGCAGGGGTTGTTCCTGGGGTGAACACAGATTCCCACAATTCAGTAAAAAAGGACATTCTTCAAATAATGATAGTGCTTCCAAACGCAGTTGCCAGGATGTTACTAAGCTAGTATGTTGGATTTGGGTTTGGTCTATCAAGTAGAAAAGAAAATTTTGAAAGTGATCAATTGTTGAGCAGAACACGACTCGGATGTTGAAAACAATTTTTTTTTCCTCTTTACTTCCACATTTGTTGATCTTGTTCTTTTAGCAACGAAGGCAAACCAAAGTTTGATTTATAATTACACCAACATAATACTACAAACAAATAGATTTAAAAATGATTCCAGCAGATGATACATTTATTAGCGATGATGAAGAGGAATACTGGTATGTTCAATTTATTTTAAATATTACTATTGATTGTGATTTATACTAACAAATTTTTTTTATATATAGTCCATTATGTGTTGAAGAGATGGATATATCAGATAAGAACTTCAAGCCATGTCCCTGTGGATATCAGATTTGTCAGTTCTGTTATAACAACATAAGACAGAACCCAGAACTTAATGGAAGGTGTCCAGGGTGCAGAAGATTGTACGATGATGAGAGTGTCGAGTACAAGACAGTCAGCACTGAGGAATACAAATTGATGCAATTGAAGAGGGAAAAGCGTGACCGTGAAAAGAAACAGAAGGAAAAGGAAAAGAAAGAAGTCGAGATGGCAAACAAGAAACATTTGGCTGGATTGAGAGTCGTTCAGAAGAATTTAGTGTATGTGACTGGATTAAACCCACCTTGCAGTCCAGATGATTTACATTCTATATTAAGATCTGATAAGTATTTTGGACAGTATGGTAAAATTTCGAAAATTGTCATCAACAAGAAGACTCCGACTGCGTCAGTCTCAACACACCACCACCAAAATCCCGGATTGGTTGTGTACGTTACCTTTGCAAGAAAAGAAGATGCTTTGAAATGTATTACCGAATTGGATGGTTCATTATGTGACGGCAGAGTATTACGTGCAGCCCATGGAACAACGAAATATTGCTCATCGTATTTAAGAGGTCATCCATGTCCTAATCCAAATTGTATGTTTTTGCATGAACCTGGGGAAGAGGCTGACTCCTACACGAGAAAAGATTTATCCACACAACAAGGTATCAAGATGGGAATGACATCTGGTCCCCATACCACAAACTTTGGGGAGGAAGGATCTCCAACTCAACAGCAGCAACATCTTGCCTCCGATGACGAGCAACACGAACTCCAGAAGGAGCACTTACCATCTACTGCTCACTGGGCAACTACAGGTACTACTTCCGGGGGTAATTCTCCATCTATGAACAATAACATTCCATTAGCAAACTCGGCAGCTTTCCCAACATTGGGAGAGATAGTTCGTGATCAAAAACAACAACAGAAGAAAGAAACCAAAGCACGCTCCAAGCCTGTCAAAACAACTAATAACTTGGTTAATGATGAGATAGACTTTGATGATAATTCCGTGTTGAAATTTGTTGAATCAACCACTGAGCAATTGAGAGGATTTGAGGATATAAGAAATGTTCGTTTTAAGAATTTTGATCAAGGGAAGATTTTACCGTTATTCTCATTCAATGGCAACTATTCTAATGATATACAACCCGAAGATGAAAAAGTAATTGCACGTCAAGTTATTGAAAGATTCCTTTTGAGACCAATCAAAAACTATCATTTGGCTTACCAAAATCACCCAATTACACAACAACAGGCCATGTTACAACGTCAACAGCAGCAGCAGCAACAACAACAACAACAACAGCAGACACCAAGTTTGCAAACTGCACAATTGCAACAGCAACAGAAGAACGAAGAACAACAAAAACAAGCTCAACAACAACTCTTGTTGCTCCAATTACAGCAACAACAACAACTCCAACAACAACAAATTCAACAACAGCAACCCCAACCACAATTGTCAAACCAGTTGAATATGTTGAAGACTTCAGATCGTGTAAATACTTCCACACCACCGCCACCTGGATTATTTGCTGGTAAAGTTGCTGGTGCACCTACTGAAGTTAACAGTGCCCCTGTCGGTATCCCATCATCAAGTTCACAATTGTTGACTCAGTTAATGAGCGGAAAGAGATAAATAGTTTTTGTAACATTAATAATGTAATTATATCTAGTGGGTAAAATATATAATATTATATACATTTGTAAACAAGGAATATGTAGACTTAAAGTGTTGGTAAAATTATCCAGACTTTATCATACGAAATTCTCGTAAATTGTACCAGTCCTCTACCCTGAATTGAGAAACTTGTTCATGAGAATAAATTCTGAATAACCCAAGTAAATACTTTCCTTCTGTTGCAACAGCTCTAGTTACATTATAGTACTTTGCCATGTAGTACTCAACGTTCCCATAGAAGCCTCATAAATCGAATGGTTTTAAACAATCTTGAGCAAATCACAACCTTTAGTTGAACCGAAACGTTGAGTTTGAAGGTGGGTTTTGCAACTCATAATTATATTTAAGTCTACCACCCTCATGAGCATTTTCAAACAATTCCCTTCTTACAACAGCCAATCTCTGAGCATTCTCAATCAAATAGGGTAAACTAACATCATCTTCCAGTTTTTTAATTAATTTCTCAAAATCTTCCAATAATTTTTTACCTCTTGAATCTAGTGGTTTCTTTGATGCTTCAAGGTATGCTTTCTGAACATGATATTCATATATCAATTGATCCAAATGTTTTAAAGCTTCAAATACATTGACTAATCCTTCAAAATCTGATTCACCTCTGAAAATTTCTCTCAAACTGTTGTATTGCTGTGTGAGATCTTCTTTTCTCTCTAAGTACGAGGATATTTTCCTTATTGAAGACATATCAAACCAAAGTAAGGAGGTTGGCTGTCGTGGCAAACACTGTTCAGGGTTTATTAGTGATTGCTTTTTTTCTTCTGTTTACTAAATGCTCGTAAAAGGGTTTTGGCTAGTTCGCAATATCAACAACAACTACATGCAGGAATTAACAACCTAATATAGTAGTGGTTTTTTTAAGCAATATGTACATTTTAATGCTACAAACTATTTACAATGATTTATTCTAACAGAAATCTAGTCTAATGATTTTACCACATCTTCACATTTATTACACAATGATTCCGAAGTGGCAGCAGTGTATTTCCAACATCTAGGGCATTTGCAGTTTGAAGAATGTTGAACTCTAATATGAACCCCGTCTCCATCTATCTTAATCGTAGAATCAAGTTCACTCTCCACCAATTTAACACTGGAAACCAAAAACAAATCATCAAGGTATGATTCATTTTCCTTTAAAAATCGATACGTTTCTGTATTTTGATCCACTGATAATAGGATTTCAAGTTCTAACTTATTCTTAAACACTTTTTCTGTCTTAAGTGTTTCAATATGTCTAAACACTTCATCTCTTAATTTGAAGAATTTGGCAAATGATTCTTCATTAACCTTGTTTTCATAACTTGATGGTAGTTTAAAAAATTCTGAATCAACTTTAAACACAGAATCTTCCTTCAAATCAACAACCTTGGCATATTCGGTCCAAACTTCCTGTGTCAAAAGTGGTTGTATAGGAGCCAACAAACCTAAATATGTTTTCATAATCTCATTAAGCACCGTTTGTATGGATCTTCTTCGAAGAGAGTTTGCATGATCTGTATACAAACAATCTTTCGATACATCAAAGTAAACAGCACTCAACACTGAATTCACATGGGTATTTATAGAGCTTACAACACGTGAAAAATTAAACTCGGCGTAATGTTCAAGACACGATTGTTGTAAATCGTATAATGTATGCAAGATATACTTATCCAATGCACTCAATGTTTCATATTCAATAGGTTTTTTGAAATCATGCAAATTTCCCAACAAGTATTTGAATGTGATTCTATATTTCTTCCCCACTTCTGAAACTCGTGTCAACACTTCAGGAGTAAAACTAACATCTTGTTTGTAATTTGAAGACGCAGCCCACAATCTTAAACCATCTGTTCCAAGGTACGGAGTCAATGGCTTTTTACAACCTTCAATTGCTTCTCTGGGAGAGAACACATTACCTAATGATTTGGACATCTTTTGACCTTTCCCATCGGTGATAAAACCATGAGTAATCACATTCTTAAAAGGTGCCACTGGTTTAAAAGACGTTCCATTTGATCCAGAATAGATAATTTTGTTCAACAAAGAAGACTGAAACCATCCTCTGTGTTGGTCACTCCCTTCTAAATATACATCTGCCAACGGCTTGGTGATTTCAGGGTGTCCATCAAAATCTGGAATTAATGTAGTCCATGAAGTACCAGAGTCAAACCAGACATCCATAGTATCTTTTCCCTTGTAATACATTGAGCCATCGAGATCAACTGGTAACCACCTTGAAATATCTTCTTCTTCAACAAACCATTCGTCAGTTCCGAATTCATCCATTTTGGAAATAACATGATTAACTACCTCAAGATCCAAAATTGGGACATCTGTTTCTTTGTTATAGATAATAGGAAGAGGAACACCCCACACTCTTTGACGAGAAATACACCATTCGCTTCGGTTCTCCACAAACAGTGTTAATCTATTGCTTCCTGTTTGAGGGTAAAAGTTTACATTTTCAAGTGCTTCTTTCGCGTAAGATTTAATCTTCTCGACATTCACAAACCATTGAGGAGTTGCTCGTTGGATAACAGGAGTTTTGGATCTCCAATCATATGGATATGAATGAGTAAATTTCTTATTGAGGTGGAATAACATATCTTTGTCCCTTAAAATATTGGCACAGATAACATTAGTCTTGGCATCTGTTACTTTTGAATTCCCTAATTGTTGGAAACCTGGAGGTAAAGCATTTACAATATATTTCCCATTACTATCCACCGCCGAAGAAATAGATAAGCCATGTTGTTTGCTAACAATGTAATCTTCACGACCATGGGCAGGAGCATTATGAACTAAACCTGTACCAGCGGTCTCAATAACGTGGTCACCATGAACAACAGGATGCTCAATACCGTCCTCACTTGCTGGATTTACGTAGAAATTGCCAATCAAAATACTACCTGGAATATTAATATTTAACAATTGGTAGGTTTCATCCATTTTCAATACCAGTTCTACCAAAGATTCAGCTACCACCAATGTTTCTTTTGAATTTTGTATTAATGTGTAGGACATCTCAGAATTAACACAAATCGCCTTATTCAATGGGATTGTCCATGGGGTAGATGTCCAAATTAACAATTTAAGCATTCCCGGTTCAATATTATATCCTTTTGATTTTACATACTCAAATAGTTTTGGACTGACAACCGGGAACTTGACATGAACAGCTACAGATTTATGCTTATCATTATATTCCAATTCTGCTTCAGCCAATGCGGTTTGTGTATCACAACCCCACCATACTGGTTTAAGTTGTTGGGACAACAATCCATTCTCTATCAACTTTGCAAAGACTTTTAATTGGTTTATTTCATACTTGTGATCCATGGTGATATATGGTTTATCAAAATCTGTCATGATCGCATATTCTTTAAACTGTTCTCTCTGGTTGTTAATCATCGTATTTGCCCATTCTCGGCATGCCTTTCTGATTTCCACAGCAGTTTCATATTTCTTATCCAAAGTTTCAACTTTCATTTCTATAGGCAAACCATGACAATCCCACCCAGGACGATAATTAATTAAACGATCATTGAACACCAATTCAAAACGATTGATAATATCTTTAGTGATCTTGTTCAAAGCATGTCCTAAATGTAAATCACCATTAGCATACGGTGGTCCATCGTGGAAGATAAACTCTGGATCATTTGCCTTGTTTATCCGTTGCCAGCGATATATATCTTCAGACAGCTGTTTGATCAACAGATTACGTAAGTCTCCATTGGGTATCTTTGGTCCAAATTGAGTTTGTGGAAGTAATAATGTTTTTGAAAAATTTTGCTTTTCAAATCTAGCCAGTAAAGTACTTAGGGATCGTACCTTCAGCTTAAATCGTAGCATGTGTGACAAGGATGGTGTAGTTGTGAAAACTAAAGCGTTAATATGAGAGATTGAAAATTTTCAGCGTGAATCCTTCTCCATTGCTCAGAAAAGGGGAGAGCGCGCCAACAAAACAACAACATAATAGTTAATTGTCTTTTTCCTATAGAAAACTTGCACTCGTGATCAATATCACTATTCCAATTCAATCAATGTCCAAAGAGTTCTCAATTTATGTTTTGGACGCATCGAGTGCAATGCGTACTGCATCATCAGATTCACTTGGTTCAGATTTCAGCAGGGCGCAGAAGTTTGTTTTTGATAATTTTAACCAACAATTGATGAAAAACAGAAAGGTGGATCGGTTTGCTTTAGTGCTTTATTCAGGGAATGATATTAAAGTATTATTTGACAATTCCCCATTATCACTATCTCAACTTCGAAAATATTATACTGATCTGGAGGACTTTGATGAAAAATTTCCTGGCAAGAGTGATCAATATGATTTAATTGACGCGTTGGAAAAAGCACTTGAGTTGTTAACACTGCACTTGCGTTATAAGTACATAAAAAATGTACATTTGATCACCAATGGCTTGCTTCCGATTGATGGTTCAAAGGATACTTCCGAGTCCAAAAATATGGTGCTCAAAAACGACATAAATATTACGCTTAATTTGATTCCCAACGAGAATAATGTGAAGACTGAAACAATATTGAAATTTCTTTGTAGCGATTCTGCAAACACGACATTGGTAAATTTCAACGACTTAATGAATGCTGGTCCTCCTCTTAAATTGATTGGACCATTGTGTGCTTCCGAAGCATACCTTGGTTTTGGTGAACTTGGCACTCTCAAAGCAGACTATGAAAATATGTTGCATTTACATATTCAAGTATTCCCAGGAGTTAGAGTCCAAGCTGCAACAACTGGTAGTGATTATTATGTTGATCCACAACTGAAAGAAGCATTTAAGGTCAAACAAGAGAGAAGATACTTTGTGAAGAATAAGGGCATTTTAGAACAAGATGCGATTGATGAGAATGACGAATTTTCGGATGGAGAGCTGGAAAAAATTGAAAAGACCGTGGTACCTAGAGAAAAGTGTACATATGGGTTAAGATACTCCCATAGAGATATCATATCATTGACTGACGTATTTATGGAAGCTGCTTTGTTGCCAACATCACCCGGTATCAATATATTAGGATTCATCGAGAAAGACAAATTTCCCTTTGCCTATTTCACAGAAGAAACAAACTATGTTATACCTGACCGAAAAAAGACCGGTGAGAACAGATTAGCATTCAATTCAATGGTGGAAGCAATGCAAAAATTAAATTATATTGCATTAGTAAGATATGTTGCAAAAGAGAATAATGAGGTTCAACTTTGCGCGGCTTATCCTCAGAAAGTTGCGCTTGAAAATCACCATGGTTTTGTATTACTAATGGTCAGAGTTGCAATGAGAGAAGATGAAAAGATTGGGCGTTTCCCCAACTTGGATAAACTGCAAAATGAGGATACCGATGAATTGATGGAGCAATTTATCAAGAGTAAGAAATTGCGAGACAATAATTTCAATTCAGAAATCATTAACAATTCAAAAATTGGTTTATTGAGCTCAGTACCTAACAGCAAACCAGCAACTAGTGATACAAGTTTAGATAATATACTATTGTCATCAAATGCGGGAAGCAAGAGATTTAACCATTATTTTCGAAAGATTTTATGGAAGTCCTACCAAAAAGATTCGCTTCATGATTTTCTACGTGAAGATAAATTTGTTGAAAAGTACCTTTCAATTGACGAACCAAAGACGCTATTAAGTATGGAATCAATATTGGATTCTGGTGAGAAATTTTTATATACAAGTGACCACAGCAAGGCCGCGGACCTTAGTCTAATACTACAAAAGAAATTAGACGTTAGGTACAAAACTCAACTGAAACCAGAGAAAAAGAAAAGAAAGTACAACCCTGGGATTGGACCTCAACCAAATGATGGAAAATTTGACGAATATTTTGACATTCAAGACTTGTTAGCTGATTAAAGCTTGAAAAGCCTATTTTTCATATCATATTGTCTGTCTTTAGCTGTTCTCTTTCTGTGTTTAGAAGTAGACATACCATCATCTCCAAATCTATCTGTAAGTCTTTGTTGAACTTTTGAAGTGCCCATTCTTTCTCTTTCATCGTTCAAAATGTTACCAAAGGCCTTTGCGTTGACTTCTTGGATTGCAGCAAGGTCAAACAATCCACGATATTTCCGTGATTTACCTTGCTTCCATTTATTGATCCAGTGATTTGCCAACCCAAGTTCATCGTAATGTTTATTAGTATTTTCTCCATGATGCTTTTTGTGAATGCTATCCAAAACTTCATATACGTCATTGGTTGGGTGATCAATCATTTCACGGTACAATTTTCCCGATGGATCTTGTAGGTTCAATACGTACAATAAATAATCAGCCAAAATGACAGGATCAACGAATGAGTCACCAACACAACCAACTAAAGCAAGAGTCATCATTGTTTCCGGGCTATTTGCCGTTGGTAAAAACACACCCGGTGTATCATAAACCATAATTTCCGGGTCTCTAGATAGACGAATAATCTCACTCGTGTTTCTTGTCACACCTGGTTGGCCACCGGTCCTAGCAACCTTTTTAAACTTGGAAGATACAGAACCAACCATATCGTCTTTCAAACCTACTTGACGTAAGGTGTTGACCAATGAAGATTTCCCAACATTGGGCATCCCGATAATCATAGATCGTAATCCTAATGGTGGTGGAGGTTCCATGGTGTTATATACTTTTGCTACTTCATCAATGATTCTTTTGGCATCTCTTTCACTTCGACAATCCACAAACATATATTTTTCGTTTTTCAGATTATGCCATTTATTAAGAAGGGAAGGTTTCAAAATGGATAAGTCCTTCTTACTATAAAGTATAAGCTTTTGCTTTCCTGCCAATACTCTATCAAATAACACATTTGTGGTTGCAATGGGGGCACGAGAATCTCTCACCTCCAAAATCATATCTAGTTGTGGTGCAAGATGCCCAAATCTAGAAAGGGCCTTTTGATGATGTCCTTTAAAATTGTTTAAAGGAATATTATATGATGGAAATGATGTCCTAGGAACAAATGACATGTTTATGTGTTGGGGGGTATAGATATCTACAGGTTGAATAAATGATCAGTGGAGATAAAAATAAAAAATTTATTTTTGCGACAAAATTTTTTCATCATCTATAATATACATCATCATTTAACAATATTTTTTTTTTGGAAAATGCCTTTGGTGATATTTACTGGTCTTCCTAGTTCTGGGAAAACCAAATGGGCAAGACTTCTTGAAAAAGAATTGCAAACTAAGATTCAAAAAGCCAAAGAAAATTCAGAGCAGGGACAGAACTACACCGTTACGTACCATTCCGATGAGACGATGGGTATAAGCCATGAAACTTACTATGATTCAAACAAAGAAAAGCTTGCTCGTGGTTCTCATATTTCAGCAGTCAAAAGAGATTTGTCAAGAACAAATATAGTGATTCTAGATGGATTGTCATATATTAAGGGATTCAGATATCAATTGTTTTGTGAAGCAAAGGGGAATGTAACACCACACTGTGTGATTCATGTAATGGCACCAATTCAAAAATGTATTGAATGGAATGAAGAGAATACTTCAGAAAACAAATGGGACCCAGAGTTGATGAAGCAATTAGAAATGAGATATGAAGAACCTAATAGCGATACAAGATGGGATTCTCCATTATTTACAATTCTTTCACAAGACTCATCGGAAACCCTTCCAATAGAAGAAATTTGGAACGCATTGGTATTGAAAAAAGCAGCCCCACCAAATGCTGCAACCTTGGTGAAGCCTACTTCTGGTAACTCATTCTTACAAGAATTGGATAAAAAGACACAAGAAGTTGTATCGAAGATTCTCCAGCAACAACAACTCACCACTGGTGAGGTTATGATAGACAAAGGGTTGGTTGTTTCGATTCCGACAGGGACTGCAAGTACTGCTCAGTTGCAAAGAATAAGAAGATCCTACATTAGTCTAAACAGAATGAGATCAATAGAAGTTAATAGAATTGTGCCATTATTTGTTGAATATCTTAATAGAAGTCTAAATAACGATGACTAATATATATAGGAACTATCTTTTCCTTTGATTCTTCCATTTGAAATGCACTTTCCCATTTGAATCAACAATTTTCTTTTTATCTCCTTTCTTCATTTTTTCCAAATTACTACTCATTATACTTTCCACCTCTCTCAATTCCTTTTCTTTCTTAATTCTTCTTTGTAGAAGTTTATATTGCTTCAATTTCTTCAAATCTAGTTTGTCCTTGTCTTCTGCATCTAGACCATTCAGTTTCAAAAGTCCAGAATTATCATATAATTGATCCATTCGAAGTCTATTCTCCCTATTCTCCAACAATGCAGCATCAGTATCGAAAAAAGCTTCTGGTTTGAATGATTGTTGTTCTTCTAAAGAATCCACAAATACTGTATGCTTCCCCAGTCCAGCAAATAACTTGCCTTCTTTTTCCTTCTCCAATTTTTTGGCTTCGTTCAAACGCATGGTTCGAATATAGTTCACATCTTGAGTTTTCAATAGTTTGACTTGATCAACTGACAATACTTCATTGTCTCGATCCGATATAAGTATTCCCTTATCATCGGTCTTTTTACTAGTCATTGCATGGTAATACTCATCGGGATTATGTAACTTTGCCTTTTCCTTCAATGCCTTTAATGCTGCTTGTTTCTTGTGGTAATCGGCAGCCCTTAGTTTATAATCTTTCTTCTTCTCTAATAACCCATACCTTGCTCTGCTCTGTGTTTGAGATCTTTCTTTGTGCTGCTTCTTCTGCACATTATGTACTAACTTTGCCATGGTTTGCTGTTGTTGTGTAGTTCAGTACCAGATGGGTGGTATATTTTTCAAAATAAATTTTGATAATAGTAATTTTTTTTTTTCTAATGTCATCGCAGTACAAAATGTACGTAGAGCGACAAAGGATCCAGATTTGTGGGAGTAGTGCGAGTCGACACAATGAACATAAAAATCTTCAAAATTTTCCCATAGTTACTTCCATGGTCTGAAAGATACACTAGCCATCTACAATGATAAAAAGAGGAGGCTCATTGAGTCAACAAGTTTCAAGAACGTTAAATTTGGCAACAAAATGTATTGGTGTTTATCCAATTAGATCATTTAGCGTGAATTCAAAACGTCTTCAAGAAACTAAGGACGAGGACAACGTCCCATGGTATTTGAGAGAAGAGAATACTTCACCCATCGCAGAAATCAACAAAGTAGAACTTCCGGACTTACCAGAAAATGCACCAGAAACATTAAACGAGTTTGTAAAATTATTAGCAGAAGAGTATGGGTTGACCGACCTTCAAGTTTTTGATTTGGCTACATTACCAGAAGATCATCCAAAAAGTTTACAAGAACAGAACTATGAAAACTATGTTATTCTTGCTTCTGGGAAATCAGATAAACATATCTACAAGGCAGCGTATGAATTAAGACAATACGTTAAACACAACCATAAAAAGTTGCCTATTATTCAGGGAATGAAATCAAATGGACTCAGTAAGGTAGAAAGAAGGCGATTAGCTAAGAGAGTCAGAAGAGGACCACCAGCAACTGCAAGCACATACGGTATAGGAGCAAACACATGGGTAAATTTTGAGACTTGTATTGATGGAATAGTCATTCACTTGTTAAGTCGTGAACGAAGAGAAGAATTGAATTTGGAACAACTTTATTCTGAAGAACCAGATTATGAATCAAACAATACCACAAAAACTGATTCTGATCGTCTTTATTTTGGTGATAGAAGAGGATTCCACACATCTGCTCGTCGCATGAACTCAAGTGAGTTGGATTTAATTTATGAAGATTATGTCAAGAATGGAACCGTCAAGTCAACTTCGCAAAAGTTCAAGGAAGATTTTGATTTGGTTTTCAGTGGAAGATCAGTTGAGGAATACAATAGAAAGTTTGATTTATATAAAGCAATCAATTTGGTTGATCCGAAGGTGGTTGATTTGAAGGATGTGGAAGACATAATTTGGTCCAAGTACTCTTCATTAGTCTTGGCGTCAGATGCTACCATTGAATGGGACACGGAAATTTGTCAAGATACAATCAGGTATATGGAATTTTTAATGGATTCGCAATCTGGTGATTCTCCAAAGGAAAAATTATCCAAATTATCCACATTTATATCTCAAATAACATTGTTTTATGGGGACGACATAAACTTGTTTTCCGTTGGAAAATTTAGAGCACTTTTATGGAGACTTGCGTGGCCATCAGATTCCAAACATCTCGACTCTGCTGCTCTTGACGAAATAATTGCCAATTCAGGTGATTTTGAAATTACAGTAAACAAATTGAAAGAGGACAAGCAATTGATAAGGAATGTAATGGATTTGTTGAAACAAGATAAACAAGATAATTTTTCCAAGAATGGTTATTATTACCCACTGTGGCTCAGGGAACATATGATGTATACATTTGGACAAGGTGGTAATTGGGATAAGTTTTGGAGAGAGTGGCAAGCACTAATATTAACTATAAGTAAAAGTAACGAACGTATGTATTTCTGGGTCAGAACGATTGTATTCTTATCAAGAGTCAATGATCGAGATGCTTTGAGAACTTTGTTTACCACATATTGGAATACTTCTTCATCATCTTCATTCCTTAATGATTTCAAGAAAAACGACAATAAATTTAATTCTGATAATGAAAGAATTGCTATGAAGAAAGCGTTATTGGGCCTCAATCAAGAATATAGCTCTTCTCCGTGGGTTCAAGATGCTGTGAGATTTGCCCAAGACTTGTAAATAGATTTAAAGCGCTACCACGTGTATATTTTAATTTTTTTTTTTGAATCGCACGCGACTTTTTTGTAACTTACTTAAAAACAGAAAATGAAAATAGCGCGTAGCATAATTCAACGTCTTTCCATCATCATCATCACCAGCTACACCAAAACCCCCCAAACTCAATGGATATCACAGAAGTAAAGCAAAAAATAAAAGAATGGGAATATGCTTTTCGTGCAGAACATAATAAACCACCGTCTAAATCAGATATAAAAGATAATGTTGAGATCCACAAATTATACACTTTATATAAAAATTTCAAACTGGGTAAACAACCAGTCTCATCATCATCCAAAGCAGAACAAGCACAGAGTCCCCCAAGAGAAAAATCCTTCTATAGCCGAAATAATTCATCACCTATAGGTGAATTGGGACCAACTCCACAAGCAAATGGCCGAGTATTATCTATTTTTGACTTCAAATTGACACCACCAGATTCATCACCTGTTCCATCACCACTGAAAAATGGACCCAACACGTTAAACAAAATATCTCCACTAAAATCTCTTATGGGACCCCCTGATTCTCCTGCTAAAAGGATTATAGATACACCAACCAAATCTAGGACTGCATTGTTTGCCACTCCAACTAAAGGTCGAAGGATTGTTTTTGAAACCCCGAGTTATCTAAATAGACATAATCCACAAACTCCAACTATGAGGAATAATGCTCCAGTTGATTTTCAGGTGTCTCCATCTCCGTTCAAGACTCAAAGGAGTATAGGTAAGAAACTTGCAGAAGTGTACAACACTTCGTTACGAGAAGCAGAAAATTTGGAGGTTTTCGAAGATGGTGAACATGAACAAGAGGAGGAAGACGAAGAAGAAGAAGAAGTGGTTGAAGACAAAGACGGGAAGAAGACTGCCTATAGAAAGAAACGAACTCAGAAACGTCTGACTAGACGAGTAAAAATGGCACCTAGACCAGTGAACGAAGGAGAGTCTTTGGAAAATGTTAATATTCGAGACCAAATATCGAAAATTGATGCGGATGAAAGAAAAAATATTGCTGCTTATATTGATTCAGAAGAGGAAGACGAGGAAGATGAGAACAAGAAGCGTGCCTTAGCACCAGATAGTCCAACTAAGAAGACCAGAAAACCAATGAGTGCTAATTTTAAGAGGCTAAAGATTAATGATCCTAGATCTCGTCGTTTCAAGCAACGAATGAGAAGATAGAAATATATATATATATATATGCTAGTTAATTATCGTTGTAATTAGTTCTGATGCATCCTCTTGTTCAAATTGAACTCTATTCTTAGTTAAAGGCTTATCTTCTTTAGGACGTTTGGATGTTTCTTCAGTAGTGAAATATACCGGTCTTTCCCATTTGGATTGATCTTTCTCGTAATCCCATACCCGATCGTTCTTTTGCAGTTGCGCTTTCTTTTCCTTTATCGATTCCTCTAAACCAAGTTCCTCCTCAGTCGCCGTCTCTTTATGAGCGACATATTTCTCCACCATGGTTACTTTGCCATCTTTAATAGACATCTCAACTGTCTTTTCACCACGTGATTTTCTATCACGATCCACTAAATTTTCCCTCAATAGTCTTTGCTGTTTCTTCAAGTTCAATGCTCGCTCTTCAGGTGTTAGCCAAAGGGAATGCGAAGGCATTTCAAAGTCAGATGCGTTATCTATAATTTTTGTTCTTTCTTCACCTGTTGCTTGGTAATCCAACAACGTTTCTAAACGTTCCTTTGCTTTCTCTAAATCAGCAGTACTTTTGCTTGAGTTTGCCTGATCTTCGTTGGATTCTGAAGTCGACTCTTTCTTCTTTTTCAATTCCTTTTCGGCTAATTTGAATGCTCGATCCTGTGCTTCCCAGAATTTTTCACCTGCATTCATCTTAACAACAATCTTCTTCTTTGTTTTCTGTTGTTGTGGTATATCTGAATCTTGCTTTTTCGCCGTCAAGTCTTGTTTCTCCTTTTCTAACAACTTGATAATGGCATCTCGATCTTTGCTTGGAATAATGTCAACTCCACAAAATGAACACGGCTGTAATCCTTCCTTTGTACATATAATTTTACCACAATTCAAGCAATTAGGTGCAAATTCAAATAATGGATGTCGTCTGGCCATACAATTGCATATTCTTTTGATCCCGGGATCCTGCACTGATTCTTCTGTCTCTAGATCATTTAGAATAGATTCTATGTCTTGTAAATTGACCAAATTTTTCTTCTTGAGTCGTTTATCTCCTGGATCAGGAGTAGGACTTTTCGACTTGAGTAATTGAGAGGTGGTGGTAGACTTGTTCTTGGACATTGTTGGTTGTGCAATAAGTATGACTCAATGAAGTTTTTTCCAATTCAATTCACACTGTTAAAAGACAGAGCGAGCCATAATAATGGAAAAACAAAATCAATTCCGTGCGCCATAGTTCTAGAAATCTTTTTCCGCGTGGTGAAGTAGTAGTACTCCAATGGCAACAAATTTATATGAGACTTTTAATCAATGGAACAAAAAAAAAAATTATCTTTCCCATCATTGAACCACCACAAGATTACTAATATCCAATGGGAGTCATTGAAATAGAATCAGAACAACAGTTCACAGAAGCAACCAAATCCGATGCATCCAAGTTAATAGCCCTTTACTTCCACACACCATGGGCAGGTCCATGTAAGACCATGAATCAAGTGTTTCAAACATTGGCAGAATCAAAAGCATCAGACAATTCTATACTTTTCTTGAGTATAAATGCCGATGAATTACTGGAAATTAGTGAGGTTTTCGAAGTCAGTGCAGTTCCTTACTTTATATTGATCCGTAATCAAACCATCTTGAAAGAATTGTCCGGAGCTGACCCTAAGGAGTTTATCCAAGCATTAAACCAATTCTCCAATAGCACTGAATCAGTGAGCCAGGAACCAAAAGCGGAAGAGAATACCAAACCTGAAACAAGCACGAATGCACCAGCGGAAGAAGAGTCCGAAGAAGCATTGAATGAAAGATTGAATAAGTTAACTAAGGCTGCTCCAATCATGTTATTTATGAAAGGATCACCAAGTTCGCCACAATGTGGATTTTCACGTCAATTGGTTGCTATTTTAAGAGAACATCAAGTTAGATTTGGGTTTTTCGATATTTTAAAAGACGATTCTGTTAGACAAGGATTGAAGACCTTTAGTGACTGGCCTACTTTCCCCCAATTATACATCAATGGTGAGTTCCAAGGTGGATTGGATATTATTAAAGAGAGTATTGAAGACGATGAGAAATTTTTCGAAAATGCATTGGAAGCTTGATTTACAGGATACTAGTATTGATTATATATATATATAGGCGAGTACATTAATTGTGATACATTCTTTAATTTTTTAGACCAAACCCTGTGTTAAAAGTAGATCTAATTCCGAATCAGTCAGAAATAAATCCGAGTCATCATCATAATTATCATGAATTTTCTTCTCCATGAATTCATCATCTGTTTCTATAGGATCACTCATATCGCTTTCGTAGTCTTGTGATCTCTGAAGGTCCAGACTTTCATTTATTTTTTTATTCACATCAATCTCAAATTGGTCATACTCATATACAATCTGCTGATCATCATCAACAGGTATATCCTCGTCTGCGTAAATCTCTTGGAATTTCCCACCTAGTCGATTGTATCGATACGTTGTTTGTTTTCTAGAATTGTAAATTAGCGGCATATAATACCCATCAATCAAATTCAAATCTTCGAATGATATTCGCGGGTTAATATACTTTCTATATGAATTAACTTGATTGCTTGTTTTTCTAATCATCCTAGCCATTTTGAAATGTCGAGGGAATTTCATCCTTAATCTGGATGGTGTATTTTGATGTTTCTCTATCTTGCGTAGATTTGTTCGTGTTGATCTTATCCCCGTATCTCCAATTTTGATAATATCATTAATACTCAAATCATCAACTATATTACTTGCCAATTTCAAGTCAAATTGAGAGTCTTGATAAATATGATAGTTTTCTAATAGTGACAAATTTAGTAGATCCACATTTTTCTCAGGAAACAGTTGTAATACTTGTTCTATGGATTTATAATCTATGAAATCATCGTGATCAGTTGTTGCATTCACTGTTGAAGTTGAATAAATGATCTTACCAATAGCATGAAACAAATTGATTGAATTTTCACGCAAGAATGATTCAACTGGGATGTCAACACCCTTTGAACGTTTCACATTTTTAATCCACATTTCCAAATTACATATAATTGAACGAATATCCCCAATTTTGAAAATCTCATCTAAGAATTGGTTCAATTTGGATTGATTAACAATTTTCAAAATAGACTCATCTTTAATTATCTTATTTATAGTCTTTTTCAAAAACCTATGCGCTATGCTATTAAATTTAATATTTTCCACCTGTGGCAACGCCATGATTTCCTTCCCTAATAACGTATCCACGGTCAAATTATTCTCTATGCTATAACTTATTCTTGAATCTTCCGAATCGTATTCAATCTCAGTGAGACATATAATCAATGGAGGTAACGATGATGTTCCTTGATTCTCTTGATAAATCCAATACCTCAATGCGTCACGGAATTTATTCAACGTGTCTAAATGATATACATTAGGTAATTCTTCAATCAATATGATATTCTTCGATTTATATCGACAATCCTGTAAAAATTTGGTGAAATCTTCCAGTTCATTATACTCAATCACTGTAGAATTGAAAATATCGGGGGTGGTGATTAATTCATCAGCTAGTAATTTCACAGTGGTCGATTTTGATGATCCGCTAGGTCCAGAAAGAACCAATACTCGAGAAGGTGAAGAATGATTAATCATATTCCTCATAGTATCCTTCACTTGTTTTAACTTTGTGGGGTTTATGCATATGTCAGCTGTGTGTGTCGGTCGATATTTGTCTATCCATTGTTGATTCATCGGTTCAGGTTGAAATTGAAATTGAGATTGAGATTGAGATTGCTTGAACTGGCTCGCTGGCATGGACCAGTTTTCAAACAATGAAGAGGAGTCTTGTGATTCCGAGGATATTTCATCGATTGATGAGTCGATCGGTTCAACCTTTGGTTTCTTCCTTCTTGGTGGCATAGCGTGAAAGAAGAGAAAAGGGAATATTATATACTACGGATTTTTCGTTTTTGGTGCGATTTGAAAAATTTCTTGGGGTCGAATACGCGCGCAATGTGTATTATTCATTGTCGTGCTGCAAAATCTATACATTATCATCACTACTTGTATGAACACTGATAAATGTCAAAATCCAGTTCAAATCAGTCAATAGAAACTTACAACTCGATGTCCAGTCTGCATTGGATGTAACTCTTATACTTTTCCCACCAATAGTATCCTTGTGTATCTTATACGGCAATTCAATTTCATTATCCAAAGTTAACAACTCCAGTTCTATAATCGATACAATATCCAAAAGAGCAATCATAGCAACGTCCATTTTATTAAAATTAAATAACTTGCCCAAGGAAAATTCATCAGATGAATATAAATTAAGTACGGATTTCGATTTTGCTGTTCCATCTTCTGCTTCTTGAGTGTTGAATTTAATGATTTGAGATTGGGACCCCAAGGGTACTAATTTATAATATTTCAATTTCAACTTCAATCGTTTGATTATGAACATCAATAATAAAACCACTTGACCCAATGCTGTGTTTACTTCTGGCCATATGATTCTATATCCTAACCTGAATCCATTAATTGTGCCGAATTTATTTTCAGTGTCACATGAAATATTAAATATTCGAGTGTAAATATTGAGGTTTCTTAATTTATCAATATGATCCAATTGTACATCGTATGCAGCTTTTGATTGTTCCAATTTTTTATTTTTATCATTCAATTCTAATTGTAAATTATTTTTCAATTTTAAAATATCATTCAATCCAGTGTTTCGAAGGTGTTCTAATTCTTTTTCATATTTCGAAAGTTGTTGTTCCAATTCAATCTTGGTCAGTTCCAAATTTTTCAATTCTTTTAAATTCTCTTTCTCTGAAACACTTAATTTTTGAAATTCTTGAATTGATTGTGATAGTTTCGTATCTAAATCTTGTCGTAATAATTCAGGATTAATCGCATCACTATTACCCTCTTGGTCTCCAGCATATAAATTCAATTGACTATCTTTATCTTTCAACTTCCTAAGAAATGATAAATAACTATCCTTTTCCTTTTGACTTTGATCAAATTTCAATTTATAGTTCTCAATTAATAAGTTGGCACAATCTTCCGATAAGGGATGATTAATATCTTGATTACTAGATAATATCGTGAATATTTTATTCAAAGTTTTAATACGACTAGACATTTTAAAATCTCTTTCCTCATCATCAACGCTTTGACTTGGAGATTTACTATTGTTATTATTCTCTTCAAACTCATCTGATTCATTGAGTACCAAATAAGAATTAGATTCAGATAAGGTGCCATTCAGTTGTTCATCTTCATCATCCTCATCATCTTCACTTTCAAAATAATTACGCAGGTTCATGGGCTCTTGATCAGCTATTCCTCGAAACATCGTTAGTCTATCTTGTGGGATATAATCTTGTGGGTCTAAATCATTCAAGATTTGTGAATTTGCCTTCTCGAATAATTTATTCTTTTTCTGATTGACTAGTAGTTTTAATTGGGAATTATTTAAACTTAGTAAACTTTTATCTAGATTTATTGGTGTATCACACTTTTGACATTCAAAACTTGTGGGATTTGGCATTAATGGGAAGTTGATATAAAGAGCGTTTGTGGTTGTAAGTGGTTAACTTTTATCTAGAGTGCATGTTAATTCCGTGCGTACTGTTTTTTTTTTGTTTTGTTTGTTCAATCAAATTTATTATCTTCTACTTACTATATATTTTTTGTCGTAAAACTAATTCCTATTTACTTTGCTTATCTGGCATGAAATTGAACTGGATCATATCGGACCGATGTTCTTGTATGGTGTATTGAAAGGACACTATTATCAAGGACAAAGAAAGATACATTTGGAAACTTCTTAGCATCGAAATATTCGTCGCAATCCGTTAGAACAGACACTCCCCACGGTTCCTTGTATACCAAGTATTCGTTAAAGTTTGTTGAAACAACAATAGTATTCAACGAATATCTGTGATTCTTCAAAATTTCATCCAAATGGTCTGATAGATAATTACTCTTTTTCCTATGCTCATTTGTGCCAAATACCTCCAAAGAACTCAGCCTTAAACTCAGAATGAACAGTTTCCAATTGTTTAGGTCCCCTCCAATAAAGAGTTCTTTAAGCATTTCAAATTGATTAGCCATATCTTGGGGGATTGCAGAAGCCGAATTTCTTGGACCACATACTCGTAACTTAGTAATCATGTTGAAGTTAAAGTTGTTGTATAAATAACGGCATTCATTTGCGTCTAGATAACCAAGGACTAGTTCGCTTACATACATTGATTTAGAAGCCGTATAGGCAGTAACACCCAGTAATGCTAATCTATTGATGTTGGTATGCTCTGAGAACAGTTTATCATCTCCGACTAAACTTTCGTAAATAGGACTCTCTAAGGTCCAATACTCTGACATGTTTATTTCTTTTTTACAGAATCGACCAAGATCAATGTTCTTTTTAGTACTTAGGTATTGGACCAATTTCTGTGCATTTACGCTATCTTTGGGTTTAAATCCAAAAGTAGTTTTACAATAGGGGATATCTCGGAATATTTGGTCCAATAAATCAGTTGATACAAAACTGTCATTATCAAAGTATATCTTCTTGATAAAGGTTGCACATTGGGTACTTTTCATCATCTTTAAAAAATCATTGAGTTGAGTTATTGTTCCTGCAGTATATGTTTTAGGGTACCAAGTTTTAGGGATATTAAATTTGAAAGTATCATCAAACACGTAGATATTCTCCATCAACTTTATCTTGGATATTTTTCGAAATGACCGATGAGTTAAACTAAAATGAATTATATCCATCTGATTGACATGATCCAATACCTTACCTAATATTTCATCAGGGAGTGTGAATAACCCAGACTTGATGTCATTTTCTGGATCTGGATCAAAAAGAACAAATCGAATGTCTTTAACATCTTGGCTCAAATCCTTGAGGCTATTCTCTATAGACCTTAAACTTTCAAGACTACTTTCTACTATATCCAAATTTGCTTTGCTCCTATCTATGTATCTCCAGCAATTGAGGTTATTCTCTATGTATCTCAAACTTTCAAGACTGCTTTCTGTTGAACCCAAACTTTTGAGTGTGCTGTCTATGGATCTCCAAAGTTCCAAGGATTGATTTGGCATTGACAAATTAACAAAGGTTAAATACAAGGCAGTAGAAACTAGAACCACTAGTGATTGACTAATACGTGGTAAAGGATATTTAACACAAAAATTCTTGTAGAATTTGCATGGAGAAGATGAGAAATACACAAGGATAGTTGATTGCTTTGAAACGTGCATTCAAATGCATCTACATAAGGGGGTGAGTGTAATTTATCACATTTTGTTCCGATAAATATATGGCGTAGTAATACTTGAAAAGTGGAAAAGCTTATTAGTATATTTAAACTTTTCATCCCTTATTTAAGGTAAAAAAATATGTGTGCGGACTGGTCTATACAAGATGCACATAGAGAAACAAAGTTAAATAGCGCAGACATTTGTGCTTGGTCACTTTGATATATAATGACATTGCACAGAATCGGATAGTTAAGATTAAATTCAAACAAAGCGCAAAGCCAGGAGGTTAATACTGGAGGACATTTAATTATTATTCTTTGGCTGCAAAAAGAAGAACTGTTCAAACTACATGCTATGTTGTCATTTTCGTTAGCATGAATCCACCTGGTTGAGTCTTCAGCACGAGAAAAGAAAACTGGTGGGTGAAATACTCAGTTCGGTATATTACAACTTCAATATATTCAATATAGTTCTGATTCGTACATTAAATGGTTGTAGAATCATATATATATTAGAGCATACTAATGGTTATCACCTTTTCTTCTATTTTCCATGACACTCAACAGGCACTAACAGTACCGACCACCTTGACCTATCAATAAAGTAAGGACATAAATTGAATTCACAGAATGTAAGATTTGGAAAATCCTTTGGATTAAAATTATAATCAATGTATTTTTTATCATCCTTGCGATATCTACTCAGTAAGACTACTCGAGGTTCAGGATATCTGTTCAAATGAATGGATAGTAATGAATACTTTTGTTTCAATAATAGTTTACCAATGAAATTAGGTGGGACATATCCAGTTGAAGTCTCATGTACATAATCTTGTGTTCCAAATTCCTTCAAAGAATTCTCTTTCAAGTTCTCAATGAAACCACTCCAATTTATGATGTATCGTTGAATATAAAGCTCTTCAAGTGATTCAAACTTGCGGGCCATCGAAGCAGGTATAGAGGTGCCTCCTCCTGTTCCGTAGATTCGTAACTTGTTAATAACTCTAATGTTCACTTTTTGTAATATAGCTGTCCAATTGGTGAAATCCATAACTTTAAGCTCTAGTTCGTATATGTTCATTTTCGGAAAGTTAAAGTCAGGGCGAAACTCGAGTGATGCATAACTGTAGTCAAAATAAGGATTAAGCGATTTCCGATATTCATCAGAATGTTGTTTCGTCCAGTGCTCTATTGTATTTTCTTCTTTCTTAATAAGTATTGTGCTGGAATCAGGACTCAGGACCATTTCTGCTTGCTGATGGTCCACTAACCATGTGGTAGTGGATGTATTGAAAACTTTCATAATAGTAATAATACAATCTGGATTATCTTGAACGATGCTGTCCAAGTCTTTAAGTGGCACAATAAGGTCATTATGAAAGTATATAGTCTTGATGAATTTTGAATATGGAGTAGTCTTTATCATCTTAATAAAATCAACAGCTCTGACATATGTGTATGAAGTGTATCCCTTTGGGTACCAGTTCTTAGGAACGTTGAAATTGGTATCAAAAGGGAGTACAAAAATATGTTCCATTAATTTAATAGTACTTATATTCAGAAACGATCTATGAGTCAAGCTAAAATGTATCATATCCATTTGATTAACGTGATCCAAAATTTTACCTAATATTTCATTGGGGAGAATGAAAATCCCCTTGGTAAGATCATTGGTTGGTTTCTTCTGGGAGCTACTCGACCTTGTGAAGCTAGATCTAAAGACGTTTCGTAATTTGTTTTCACGCGACATCTTACTTTATTGTTATAAAATGAAAGAATACAAATTAGGGATTTGTATGTGATTTAGAAGTTATTGGAAATAAATATATAAAGAAGGAAAATAAACTTCTTAAGTAAGGGATTGGGGGGTTAATTAGAGGGGTTTTGGTGAGAAGGTTAAGTTATATTAGCTAATATGCCGGAAACGAAAATTAGTTCATCGTAGGAAAATAATAAAGTGAAATATTTTCACTGAGAAAGAAAAATTGGAGTAGTATATAGGAAATAGCAGATGGATCAATCTTAAATAGGAATTAATTAACTATCAACCTTGGATAGTCTAATAGATATTTTCACACATTTGGATAGTATTTTATTTAGCGCACGTAAGAATCTCAATAGTATGTTTGAGCTACCACACGGCTGTGAATTACGGACTAAGGCTGTGAATTACGAGTTTTCATACACCACTTATTAGTAATCAGTTTTGAGATGCCGCATAGCTGAAACCACGTGCATCTTGAATTCCATCTGTAGATACATATCCCGATTTCATCTTTTATATTTTCTTGGACAAACAAATATATGACTGGATTTTGCGACTACAATGACGTATGGCACCCTATATAATATCTTGATTTCATTGAAGAAGTATAGAACAGATAATTCGGAGAAGAAGCAAAATAAAAAATAATAGCAAGACTAGGAATAAGAAAACACTAAACCATTATAGAAGAGTGACTTGACAGTATGAGTCAAAGTTAATAAGAACGATTTTCATATTTGGTCAGAGTACACGTCTCGCTTGTCCCTGAGTTCGCGACACGGAACACGTTCAAAAAAAAAAACATCAATCAAACAGTCCACGGCAAGGTACTAACGGTTTCTCGTCATAGCCAAAATGTTAAATCTAGACGAGTATGTGTTGCTTGTATCAAAATATCCAAGTTGTCATTTTTTTTTACTAACAATTTAACCAAGCACGATTGAAAATATAAAACAGTGCAAGCACATTGAAGAACGCGATGTTGAGGAGATATGTTCCAAAGTGATTGAATTATTAATTCAAGAGGCAAACATTCAACATATAGATACACCAGTAACGATATGTGGAGATATACATGGCCAGTTGCATGATCTAATTACACTTTTCAAAACAGGAGGAGAATTACCTCATACGCAATACTTGTTCCTTGGAGATTTTGTTGATCGAGGGTTTTATTCATTTGAGAGTTTCTTATTATTAGTCAGTTTAAAATTACGATATCCGGATAGAATAACATTAATCAGAGGAAACCACGAAAGTAGGCAAATAACTACCGTTTATGGGTTTTATGAAGAATGTCTTCGAAAATATGGATCAGTTAACGTTTGGAGATATTGTTGTGAAGTATTTGATTATTTATCACTAGGAGCAATAGTAGGCGGTTCACAAGGGGTATTTTGTATACACGGGGGTTTAAGCCCTGAAATAGACACCATTGATCAAATACGGGTGTTGGATAGGAAAAAAGAAGTGCCCCATGAAGGAGGAATGTGTGATTTATTATGGTCAGACCCAGAACCCGTAAGTGGATGGTCCATCAGTCCGCGAGGTGCTGGGTATTTGTTTGGGGAAAACGAGGTTAATAAATTTCTAAATGATAATGATATATCATTGATTGCAAGAGCGCATCAATTGGTGATGGAAGGTTACAGGGAGATGTTCAACCAGGGTTTAGTAACGGTTTGGTCAGCTCCAAATTATTGTTACCGTTGTGGTAATGTTGCTAGTGTTTTGACGATTGGTGATGATTTGTCAAGAGAATATAAGGTGTTTGAAGCATCTCCCCCGGATGTCGGATCTATTCCTTCTAGAAAACCACCAGTGGATTATTTCATATGATGGGTTTAGGTCGTTTTAGTTATGTTGTATTAGTAATGTATATTTGTATCATGTGACGCGTTTTTGTGAATCAAAGTGTTTTTTTTTTTTTCATGCACTCATCCTGAAGCAACCTATTAAAACCTCATTAGACAAAGTTGCCCTGACTGATAAGGTTTATAATTGACACATATGTAGTATAGTGTAGCGGGGCGGATAGTAGCGGTAAATTGGAAGCCGTAGCATGATTTACAAGGGTGGAGCATGAAATCCGAACTCATACCGTGTTCCCCTCCAGCAATCAATTTTTAGTTGGAACAACGCGTATTTGTCGATTGTGTTCATGTAGATCACTAGATTTTTACACTAAATTTCACATTAATAGTCTACATGGAGAGATTTTCCACGAAACAAGGTGAATAGTTGCATTATTTAGTGGGCAACATTAGGATTATTGCAACACTACCACAAAAAAAATTTACAACACGGCGGTTGATCCGATGAAATTTTTAAAGTTCTTGTTTTTTTCCCTGGCAATCACGTGCCATTTTTTTTTTTTGCTATGACGTTTACAATAGAAGTGGTAAGTAGGTGCGATCGGAGGAGGTTGGTGGAACAAGAAAAGAAGAGTAATTGGATTACTAAAAAAGCTTAAGTATAGTTAATTTCTTTTGCTACAATTAAGTAAAATGAATAAAGTTTATAACTGTGGTCCAATTGAAAACTCTGAAAATTTTCCATTGTAGCGCAATTCAGAAGAACACCTAAAAAGAATGTTTTCTTTGTTTAAAGGGTTCATTGAAACATAGAAACTATGATTTATTGGTGATGTGTTACAAAAACCTAGTTTTCGTGTGTCTTCTTCAGTTTGTGTAATTTCTTATTCAGATGAACTTTGGATATTTGAAGATATGCAATCTGTCGCGTCATGGCTGGTGTTGTCCAGTGGGCACAGTTGTTTTTCGTTGTCTAGTCATGACCCCTCTAGACGATGGAGATCCAAGTCTCCCTAAACTCTTAGTCGATGAAACCATAGGAAAAAAGGACGTAACTATGTACTGGAGCGCAGTTGGTGCATTTCAGTAAATGGGATAGTTTCTGTACTAAAAAAATCTTCGACTTCTTGAACAAAACTTTTTCTCTTATCTTGTATTTCCGGTTAACTAAAGTAAATTTGGTCTTCTACACCCTCTAATTCAACTTTGGGTATCGTCTGGGGGTGTTACAAAGAGTGGTATTGTTCTCGATTCGGCATATTTCTCGAGATATTCAATATATAAGAACCTTTGCTCTGTTTCATCTGGTTTGCTATCATTTTTTTTTAACTAAAATGAGCAAAAATATAATATAATCAGCAAGAATTTTGTTTCAGGGCAACGCCAAACACCACCGCCGTAGGTACCACAACCCAACCCTAGCGCGGACATACCGCGGCGACCACCGACATAAGTGCGAAAAAAATACCGCATTGTTTAATTCACGTAATTCCTAATCACACATGTCTAAATTTAGCATCTAGTACATATACTCGGAAACTAAACACACACCCAAAAAATTATAAAATGGCCGACTGTCTGGGCTTAGAATTATACAGTGATCACTGGATTTTTGACTTTGCTCATATCAGTAAGCACAAGGAAAATTTTAGTGCATCGGATTTTGCTAACTGCAACTTGGGCGAGTCCTGGCTCATATCACCACATTGTTTCCTTGCAGTTCTCTTTAGTCTCTTCTTGCTTCCACTTCCTTTCCCTTTCCCTTCCTCTGGTGTGGTGCGCAATTTTTTCTTACACACCCTAACCCTTGATTTTTTTTCGTTTTGTAAACTTTACTTTTTTTATTTTCTTGATAAAATTCTTGATCCTCACATTAAATTGGGTACCACGGGTGACAGAATCCAGATACTGATCTTGACATAATCTGGGTATTATCTTTTGATTATAGCTTTATATAAATTATTTACGAACAATACGACAGAAGCCATTACCTTTTAAATACTCAATTGTTACACATTGGAAACATTTGAAACCAAAAAGTTCAAAAGCAATTGGAAAATCCATAGGGTTGTATCTTTTTTTTTTTTATTAAATTTTGCAGTAAAAAAAATTTCTAAAGTTACACAAAACATTTCTTTTGCCTATTTTTTTCTTTTGTGTGCCGATTTATTGCAAATAGGCAAAAATAGAAAAACGTTATACTGGAATTCTTCCAACTACTACGGTAGGGGATGCAACAAGTATATAAGGAAGAACAAATCTTCCTTGAATTCTTTTTCAAAAGGATTGGCAGCAATTTTTAAAAACTGAGAAAAGTTTTCTTCTTTCCGGAAGCATTTCATATACAACCACCTTCTTATAACAATCTTGCATTTATTCATACATTCGTTTATTCATTTACTATAACAAAAGCATCATTACATTAGACAATTTTTTGCACACGGCATTATATAAAACAATACACACCACAACATGAACTTTTCCATAATCATATCATACATTTTATTCACCTTTGCATCTATGGTGATAGCAGCAACCACATCATCTAGTTCCAGTTCATCTTCTGCATCAGTTACAACAACCACTTCTGTCTCTACGACATTAGTGTGGGTTACAGGTACCGATGCAAGTGGGAAACTAGCTACAACTCAATCTCCATATTATCAAAGTTTTATTAAAACATACACAGCAGCTATAGTATCTCCTTCATCTGGGTCTATTGGATTGGGAAGTATCAGTGGTTCCGTTGGAAATATTAGAACCTACGAAATGACCACTATATCTGAAGGTGCAGGTGGTATTTCCAAATACAATCAAAACAATTTAGTCGCTCATGACTTGTCAACCATCAAATTAATTGGTTATTCATTTATTGCATTTATTTCCGTCATGTTTTTCATATAGTTTGGGGTGGGATTGTCTTTTTACGAAAGGAGTGGTATTAGCCACATAGCATCCAAATAGTAAGACACCCAAGAATGTTTAAGCTGTCATTCCTGAAGATTTTGGATATTATAGAAAGCCTTGTTCACCGATATTAATTACAATTCAAAATTCGTTCATGACTTTTTTCTTTGGGTTACATATTTAATTTCTTTTTGAATATTTTTTTGCATCATATACAATTTATTTTTATTATAGTCAATAGAAACAATAAAAAGTATTAAAACATTTAAAGAAACTGAATTGGGGGCAATAGATCTTCATTGCCGGTCATTTCTCTTCCATCTCTTGCTTGCTCTGTGTGTGTGTTGATCGTTATCTTTGGACGTCATAATTTACGATTTTCCCTAGTAAGGCTTAGCGAGGAAAAAAAAACTCTTTTTGCGGCATAAAATTAGATGTACTAGAAAGTTTAAAAATAACCACATCAACAAACAAACACATTCGCACAACAGCAGTTGGTGTCATATTTCATTTGTACTTCTTTCCAAGATGAATATAATGAAGGAAGAAATTGGGTTCATTTGCTATTTTTTAGTTCAAAGGAGGGAATTTCTTGATCTGTGCACAATGTGTAATTACCTAAGAAAAAAAATGAAATATTGGACAAGAAAAATCTTGGACGGAGAAATTGCCAAAGCATATTCTTCACACTGCCACCATTATCAAGTTTCATCCACCAAGAGTTGACTTAAAGTTTGGAAAACGAAGATTTAAGCCTTGGCTTTGGCTGTTGAAGTGAGAACGTAGTGACAAGCGCGCTACCAAGAGAAATGATCTGACATGGTGACACGAGAAATAAGAAAAATTGAGCGTGCTCTGACGTCAGCCACTTGATAAAACGAAGAACGAGGTAATTAGTAGCGGCCCATACCTGTTTTCATGGTATGGTTTGCACTAACGAGTCACTAAGCACTTGTTCTTCATTGAACCCCGCATATAGTCACGGGAAGTACCGATGATCGTAGCTACTGTTTGACAGATATTATTTTATTTTTTGCCGCAAGTTATCCGAGGATCTGTATGTTTAAGTCAAACACAAAACAGAAACTTCTATTATAATATACCATCTCAAGATTTAAAAACTACGACAAATAGAATATAAAAAGAATTATCAAACAATCAACTCACAGATTCATAATTGCAACCGATCATATAGTTGTGACTAGTTGTTACAGAATATGATTTCACAGTCATGTTGCAATTGGATGGAGACAAGCGCCACACCTTTGCCCTAATTTATTTTTTTCGCCCTGTGCACACGTCCTGGATTAATGTTTAGTACGACCTGAACAATAGGAAGGATATCTGTGTGACTACAAATTTACCGAATTATCAACAATTGCAACATTAAACATCTTTAATTTCTCTTGTCTCAGTTGGTGTTGTTGTTGTTGTCATTTGCCAACTATTCGTTACAGCTCAAACCAATAATAAACTTTTTACATCACAGTCTATTTTCATTTACACTTTTTTGTTTACAAAGTCATGTCAACAAACAACAATCAGCAAAACAGCCTGTCTTACGGATCAATTCAAGCTGAATTACAATCACCTGCTAAACAGCGTCGACAAAATACAAACTCACGATTAGCATCATTCACGATACCGTCAAATCCACAATCCCCATCATCATTAGCAGAAAGAGTTTCATCCCCACCACCCCAACCGTTACTCGACAATGATGATATTGAAGTCGTGGATAATGAACTTAAACCCGACAATACCGTGAAACATCAATTTGATTTGTTAAATTATAAATCGATAACATTAGAGAACAAAGGTTCGGTGGCTAGAGATCATATGGCAAATGAAAGAACTTTTTTGGCGTGGCTAAGAACTTCATTAGCATTCATTACATTGGGAATTGGAATCACTCAATTGTTTAGATTAGAAAAATCAAATTCCGCAGTTCATACATCGTCAGGTGTATTACCATTAAGTAATTCAAATAAAGAAAATTCTGAAATCATTGCAAAGTTTGGGAAACCATTAGGTTCTATATTCATCATATTAGGTATATTGACATTGATTTTTGGTATGAATAGATATTTCCAGGTGCAATATTTCTTAACTAAAGACTTTTATCCTGCTACTAGACTAAGTATATTGATATTGATCCTTGTTGTCCTTTCTATAGTCATTGCTACACTCGGTATGGTTTTAAAGACATCTTTGTAGTGTGGAGTAATTTAGATCAAATAGACAAATTCTATTATAATGCATGATAACGTTTAAACCCAAATTAAGATAACCAAAACAAGAGAAGGGGAAAAAATAGTATATGGTTAGGGCTGCAACCCTAACACAACAAGTTTACAGTAATTTAATTTGGTCAATGTACACGCAAAAATCTACCCATAATCATCAATTTTTCTCTGTTGTTCCAACAAACAGAAAAAAAAAATCTTGAGAAGCTTTTTTGTATACTACACCTAATAAACATCAAATCACATCAAAATGGTATGTGAATAACACGAATCCGTCAAGGAATAGTTGATAAATGAGAAAGAGAGAGAATAGCGATATATGCCATGGATAGAAGTGGTCAGTTTTACTGTCAAAAAGAGTGAACAAGAGACACGAGAATATTGATATTAGAATAAGGGATAATTTTTAAAGAAACCTATCAACTAGACATCTTTTAATATGAATACAATACTAACAGAATGTTATTTTATAGGGTAAAGTTCACGGTTCCTTAGCTCGTGCTGGTAAAGTTAAATCTCAAACTCCAAAAGTTGAAAAACAAGAAAAACCAAAGAAACCTCAAGGTAGAGCTTACATGAGATTATTATACACTAGAAGATTCGTCAATGTTACTTTAACCAACGGTAAAAGAAAGATGAACCCATCTCCAGCTTCTCAATAAATGTGTTAATACCAACAAATATGTATTATAATTTAATGATTTATTAATGGAGGGATTTTTTCAACATAGATAATAGTTTTTTGCAAAGTTGGAAGAGAGAAATTAGTATATAATCTTGCAGTAATGCTTACAATTGTCACATTATTGTTTTTAAATAAATAAATTAAAAAACAAAATTACATGATATTTCACTTTGTTACAAAATTACGTTTAGTTGTATTCTTTATTAAATCTATTAAAAAAAGCAGCATAATAAAACTCCTATTTCCATTCAGGTATTAAAAAGAATGAATATATTCTAGCTCTAATATCCGCAGTCTCTTCATCCTCTTCAAACATTGGTTTCCAACTAACCAATTCGATTTTTTCCGTTTTGAATTGATATTCTTTAGCCGTTTCAAAGAATCTTAAATCATCATCTAGTAAATGAGCACGATGAGGACTAAACACAACAAGACATCTCCCATTGCTTTTCAAACTTTGACGACATGTATTTAACAATTTATGATGTTCTGAATGATTAAACACCAAATCAGATAATATAATCAAATCAAATTTTTCATCCTCTTTTAAAACTCGTCCACGTTCATTAAACACCAACTCTCCCAAATCATGACCCCATATAAACCCCTTCACAACCCATGGACTAACCTCACTCCCCTTTTGTAATTCATTAAAACTATATTCCATGTGTGACAAAAGATCAGGATCAGGATAATCGGTGACAATGACTTGTTTAGCTTGGTTAACAGCACAAACTAAAGAAGGTAATGCAGAAGCAGCTCCTAATTCCAATATTTTTTTACCTTTAACCAAAGTATCAGAATGCTTGTCCAAATAATCAGCGGTATATATACCGGCATTCCATACAAGATGTCCGTATAATGGTGAATGACCAACTAGTTTCATGGTTATTTCTTGTGGTGTCACATTTGGTAATTTTCGTTTATATGTGGTGAAATGTGATTCTGGACGTTCCGGAAGAAACCCATCTGGTTCTTCAAACAAATCTCCTTCTATTGATATTTCGTCCTCTGACATTATGGTAGTTGTTAAAATTCAAAGGGTCAAAAACACGGGTTTAGTAAACGATAAAAAAATTAACAAAAAAAAAAAAAATTTTTCAATAGGGACCTCGGAGATGATAATATATAGAAAAGTGTGAGGTGTTGCTATAGATGTTGGAAGTTGCTGCTAAGCCAAGAACGATGTGGAAGTGGAAGGCGTTGTTAGGACAAAAGTACAAGGACGGGGTGTAAATTAATTACGTAGTTGGTATTAAAATTAGATGTATAATCGAGGAAGAGGGGAGCCATAGTTACAGTCTGATGATATTTAGGTGCAGTTGCTGCCAAATGCAGACACTTGTATTTTTTTTATTGCAAATTTGACGCAAATAATTTTATTAATTCTTGTAGTTTTTGTCTTACTTATACGGTTGTATTGATTGCGATTGATAGGATGTAAGGGAATAAACTTAACCGAATCATGGTCCCTTCTATCACAGAAACTTTATTACTTTAAAATGTTAGACTTTTGCTACCTCGCGCGACTACAAGACAACATCACCAGTTAGCATAAGAAGGGGGGAAACTGTCGAAGCAAACCAATGAAACATTGAGAATGTGTATACTTATCAGCAATGTGGAGAATTTGAAAAAATACATTCAATTATAATCAAGGCAGCGTGGTACAGTTGTACTTATTTGCGTTTACGATGTTGCACCACATTCTCAGTCATACTTTAAACTATCAACACCAAATATGTTTGATTTCTTCAATCAAACTGAACTCCGAAATCCAGTAAATAGCACTTATCCGAATGGGAAAGCCAAGAAACAGGACAGCACAATATCTACAATTCTGGTGTATTGGATTAACGACTGGTTCTCTTTCGCGCGTCAAACAAAATATTGACAACTATTTTCTCACGCAAAGTTTTTTTTTTTTAATCCATCTTCAAATACACATCCTCATTGATACAACTCAAGCCACAATGTCGATACTAAACAAACAATGGTCTCAATATTCCACTGAATTAATCCAGGATCCTTCAAACTTCCAACTCTGGGAGAAACTAATAGAATCAGCCGAGACAAATGAAAAGAAACGAATTAATAAATCATCCACAATTGAAGAATTGAATATTCTACGAACGACATATGAATCATTCTTAAATAAATTTCCTTTTCAATTCAAGTATTGGATCAAATATTCAGAGTGGGAATTTAAATTAGGGAACACTTCAGTGGCTGAGGACATATATTTACGTGCGTTGAATAATGAGTTGAGTCATTGTATTGAATTATGGATATCGTATTTGGAATTCAAAATAGACACTATAAGTGATAATGTTCTTGAGACGTTACAGAGATTTGAAGAAGCTAGAAATCTAATAGGATTTCATTTCTATAGCTCTGAATTCTACGAGTTATATTTAACGTTTTTGGATAGTTATAAAAATGATGATAATGAATTTGAAAAGAAGTACTATGTTTTATTAAGACTTGTATTAGAAATACCGATTTACAATTATGGAATTTTCTTCAAGAGATGGTTTGATATACTTGATAGAATGACCAAAGATGAAAAATTAGCTAGTCATTTATCACCGTATATTATACCTGATCACACAACAAATAGTACCACGGAATCTAAAAAAAAAGTGTCGATATTCGTGGAATTAAAGAAACGATTCATGGATGCCTATATATCGACACAATTTCATACGTATGAATTGTATAATTATGAAAAACAATTGATCTCAAAGCATAGTGATTTGAAATCAAGACAAATCATAAACGCATGGATAAATTACATTGAGTATCTTGAAGTGAAACAATACCCTACCAAATTTATTGAATTGATATATTTCAGGTTTTTATACAATGCAAAGAATTATCCTGAATCATGGAGCAAGTTTGCCGATTATTATATTTATCATGGGAAATTCAATAAAGCTAAAAAAGTGTTGAGTGATGGATTTAAATTTGTTAATGATTATAAATTGTTGATCAAATTGGTTGATTTGGAAATTTATTTGAAAAATTATCAAAGAGGTATAAATTTATTGATCAATTACATTCAATACAATTCAAATGTTCCTTTCCCTATACGTGATAAAGTCCACCAGGTAAAGAGTTTGATTGAATAGTAATAGAGGTTGTACATATTTCCGTAGTAGTTAGTTATACACGACCATTATTAATATTACAAATTTTTTTTATAGTGTGCGAGTGTTGAGAGATAATATCGTCGCCAATTTCGAATATATATACGATCTCAACTATCTTTTTCCTTTCCAACACACTTGTATATCTTCCCAACTTTACAAAACAATATGACTGTATCTACAGTAAGACAAGCATCATATCCGATTGTACAAAAAGCTTCGATCATAGCAGGATTTGGAAGAGGATCCTCAGAACTAGGAATCCCCACTGCGAACATCCCCATCAATGAACAATTAAATGAATTATCCACCGGGATCTACTATGGTTGGTGTAAATTGATACCTTTAAAATCGCAATGTGATGAAATAAAGAAAAGAATAGACGGGAAAGATGTGTTGTTTAATCATGGAAATGAATTGACTCTAGAAGAAATGAATATTTTCCCCATGGTCATGTCAATAGGTTGGAATCCATATTATCATAATAAAGATAAAGCAGCTGAAGTTCATATCATTCATAAATTTAAACAAAACTTCTATGGTTCAAACATTGAATATGCAGTATTGGGATATATTAGACCAGAGTTGAATTTCAATAGTAAGGAAGAATTAATCGATACTATTAAATCGGATATTGAATTTGCTCAAGAGAGTTTGAAAAAAGATGAGAAAGGTGGCAAGGAATATTTTTAAATCTTTAGCAATATATTTATATATAGACCTATATGTGTTTGTGTGTGTGTGGTAATGACTGTATTTATAGAATTTTTATTTATACGTAATATAATATACAACTGTGTAAGATCAGGACAAATTCATAACATCCACTGTATTCATTCATTTTATATTATAATTAACAAAAAAACTCCCATATCATGAGGAATTGAGATCAAGTGCTTCGAATTGTTCATCTAAAGTTGGTTTCTTTGGAATTGCAGGAAACAGACAAATTGGATCAGGGGCAAAATCCCAACATGTACGGATAATCAGGGCGTTCTCCAATGGAGAGTCTTCTTTAGGGGTTGTTGTAATAGGTGGAGTTGACACTGGAGTTATATACGCATCCATGATAATTGTGTTTTAGCTTTTGAAATAATTAAAGAACAGGGACCTCGATCCATAAATCCTTTGATATGGGGTAAATCATGGAAGTATTGGGATCAAAAAAACTTTGATGTTATCTCTCGGACTATATGCAGGATGGATTAGTTTTATTACCGAACCAACTTAGTTTACTAGAAGAACATGATGGAAAGCTGATCACACATAGTGTTGGGTAAGATAAACCCACTTTAGAGAATATGTAGAATGGGGGAAATAAAATGAGTATGCATTTGCTATCTTACTCTTTGTCTATTTCTTTTCTTTTGGGCAGTTGGGCATTGATGGCTGATGTTTGAGTGACCCTTGCATACGATAAGCTGATGGGTGGAATTTGGTTGCTCTTGCGAGGCTTGGCACAGACATATTTTTTTGCTGTTCGGTAATGCAAATTTCACACCTACCCAAACATTAGGTAGTCTGAAATTACGGGATATCAGGGATTTTTCATGTTACGAATATATATTTAAACTATAATCCATAATTTTTTTTTTCTAGGCAAATCATATATTAGATAGGGCTTTATCAAACAATGTCCTTTTATATATTTGAAGAACCTACCACCCAATGCTCGATACCGTCAACCACCACTGACATATGTTCATTCATAAGCAAGAATTGTGACAATGGATATTTCAAGATATCACAACTATATTACTGCCATTTCAGTCGAACTACTATAGATCTAGTGTTTGTTTCATTACTCATTCTACTATCATTAGTGGTCATTCTAATATCACTAAGTATATTGGTATCAAACTATTTATTTCCCAATTTGCATATGTTAACTGATGAATTAGGACTAAATCATCAAATTTTGTCATTCATTTTAATTCCTCTAAGTAATTCCTTACCGGATTTATTGAATTATTATATGGCATTGGAGTCCGGATCAACAGACTTGGTAATTGGCCAGCTAATGGGGTCCTTATTAATCATGTTTACAATAATCATTGGGTTAATTAGTGTGCTAAATAGAGGCTACACCATTGAACATCCTAAAATATTAATGTTGGATTTGTTAATTGTATTGATTGTAATGATTATGTTCCTGGAAATACTATCAGATGGTAAAATAACATACCTAGAATGCTGTATGATGATCAGTGGTTACTTCTTGTACATTTTGTTTCTCATATTATTTGATAAAGACAAATTAAAGGAAATTTGCGATGAAGAGCAGCTTCTAATCGACTATCTGAGTGATAGACTGTTTATACATCCTTATACTATAGAAGATGCAGTGAGTATTTTATCTTCTGATGAAAATGCCAGTTATGGATCAGTGCGTTCGAGGTCGCCATCTATAGTACCTGAATGCGTTTCAGCAAATGAACCACTGTCGGATGCATCAAAATCTGAAACACTGTTGTTAATAACTCAAATCGAAGAAGAACCACAACAAACATATTTGGCAATCCCCAATAGTCCCTCAAATGCATTGTCTCCAGCACATTCATATACAGAGTCAGTGAATGATATCGTTATTCATGTTCCACCACGGCGAAAGACTTTTATTCAGTACATCTTTGATGTTGTAGACACCATATTTTTCACATTCGTTCCTCATTATAGACAACTTAAACCTCAAAAGAGACGATTGATAATAACCTGGTATGTCGTGGAGACCATAACTATATTCAATTATCAATTTTTCCAGTTTCCATACAAGTACGTCATCCCCATGTCATTTGCATTATCACCAATCATAAATCGTTTAAAATTAGATACCAGGATTCAAATAATATCAATTTCAATTATTGGATTATCCGTTAGTTTAATAATTGTTTCAAATTTCGCAGTTTTAACATTACAATTATTGAAAAACCTAGGTGTGATTTGGAGAATCTCCGATTATTTATTGGGATTAATCGTGTTTGCAATTAGTAATTCCTTAAATGATGGTATCACAAATTTGACTATCTCAACAAAGATAAATCCTATTTTAGGGATAAATAGTTGCATTGGTACACCTTTATTGATTATTTTGTTAGGTATTGGCGGGAATGGGTTGATAGTTACAGCCAGGACTGGTGCAAATATCACTTTTCATTTGACTGAAAATGTTGTCATTAGTGCTGTTGGATTGATTTTCAGCATTGTTGCTTTGATGGTTTATTTGCCTTGTAATCATTATCGAATTGATGCAAAGATTGGTAGTTTGTTGGTGTTACTATACATAGTAATGACTGGTGTGCAGGTGTATTTAGAATAAGCATAAACATAGACACCCCCCGTGTATTATTATTGTTTCTCGGCTGGTTGGCTGATTTGTGCTGTACCCACCTACCCACGTCCTAACATTGTGTAATATTGTACACTTATTTCCGTTTCTAGTAGCGCATCATATGCGTCTGAAGATTGATTTTCTGTGGGACCGGAAGACAGACAAAATGAGAGAACGGGAAGGAAAAAAAATTGTTGAGGTCTAACTCCGCAATAAAATAAAATTAAATAAAATAAGAATCACATTCAACAACTGGCTGGCGTACCAAATTAATTACTTTCCATTTACCTCTTTCTTTCTTCCTTACTTTAAATTTCATTTTCATCTTCTTTTCATACAACCACTCTACAACTAACAATGATTACTACTATTCTCATTATATTGGTTATATTATTCTTTGCTAGAAACTTATACAATGAATTCGCCAGTGGCTCCAATCCATTAGCCGCAAATCAAGAGAGACAAGCAACAATAGTCGAAGGCAAATTCACTCCTAAATCCCTTACTAAATACAATGGTACCGATTCACCCAAGATTTTCATTGCCGTTAAGAAAAGAGTATTTGACGTGACTCAAGGTGCTCAATTTTACGGACCTGGCGGTCCATACGAAAATTTTGCTGGTAGAGATGCTAGTAGAGGCTTGGCCAAAAATTCATTTGATCCAGATGTATTGACCGATATCAATGAACCAATTGACACATTGACTACTTTGACTGCCGTGGAAATTGAAACTTTGGATGGTTGGGAAGAACATTTCGAAAATAGATATAACGTTGTGGGTACTTTACATGAAAATGGTACTGTTAAAGAAGAAGAACAGTAATTTCTGTGAGATATTTTATAAGGAAATTAAATATATAAATCAACCAATTGTCTGTATTTTTTTGTAATTGTTTTAAATAAATGTTATATCCATCAGCAATCTAACCAGTTATGCACACAAGTCACGTGCTTGGAATTTGCGACAGTTTTCAGGCAAGGTCGTGTGTGATGTCTCGTTTTTCTGTAATTTTTTTTTTTTCCATTGAATCGCAAGATGGAAACTGAGTTGAAACAACATCAATGGAAAAACAAAGAACAACCACCTTTGAAAAAAATCTATAAAATCTATAAAATCTTCCGGCACAGTTTGCACTTATTTATCATCACATAGTTCCCCCAACGATGAGTTATAGAGGAAGAGGTGGAGGATACCATAACAACAATAACTACAATAACAGAAACCAATACTCTTCACACCAACATCAACAAAATGTCAATGCATTCGCAGCAGCAAACCAGTACCCCATCGAGATTATGGGATGGAATGGTGCAAGTCTGAATGACTGTATCGGTTTCATATCCAGAAAATGCAAAGTGGTAGTATCCAATTATAGTGTGGACTCAGCTAGCGGTGTGTTGAAAGGATATGTCAAAAATGAACGTGAGGCCAATGAGTTGTTAAATTGGTCAGGTGTGAAATTCGCCGGACAATCATTACGTTTCTCCAAAGGTATTTCTTTATCGAGCAAGATGGGGTCAGAAACGGGTGGCACAGCTACGAGTTCCCATTCTACTATTGAAACCATCTCAACTTTTTTGAAATCAAGATACCAACCAGAACTTAAAATGTTAAACCTTAGTAATGTGAAACAAGATCCGAATCTAAATTCACAAGGGTTTTTCGGGAGTATTTCTGTTAGTTCGAAATTTTTCCCAGCATTAATGAAAGTGGCGGGTGATTTAAAATTGGATGTTGTCACTATTGATTTATCCAATAATGAATTGCAAGATTTACAGACATTGACTTCTATGGCACAAACTTTCCCTAAACTACAAAATCTTTCTTTACAAAACAATAATTTTTCAAGAATAAAAGTATTTGAAACGTGGAGACACAAACTAAATTTCTTAAGAGAGTTAGTTTTATTCAATAATCCAATAGTTCAAATAAATGATCCTGCTGAAATCAATACCATCAAATTAGAATTAATGAAAAGTTTCCCTAGATTGGTAGTATTAAACGGTGAACTATTAAGAAATGAACCAATTTTAAATGCCAATTTGGCATTCCCATTTCCATCTCAAGAATCAATGTTTTTCCAAGATGAAGAAACTAGGAATGTTGCTACCAATTTTATTTCCAATTATTTGAAATTTTGGGATTCAAATCGTGCTCAATTGATGGTATTATATCAAAACGAATCTCAATTCTCAATGCAACTTGATTCATCTCATCCTTATCTTATTGAAAGTGGAAACAACAGTTACTCTGGATCTACTGACTTTGGGTATTATTTAGGTAATTCAAGAAACTTGACCAGAATTTCTTCAACAAAAGCTAGAATGGATAGGTTATCCGTGGGCAAAGAACAAATCTATAAAAGTTTCCAACAATTACCAAGGACTCGTCATGATTTATTTAGCAAACCGGAATTGTTTAGCATGGAAGTTTATAAAATCCCACCATATAACTGGGTAATGATTATCATACACGGAAGTTTTGACGAAGTAGGACAACCTGAAGTTGACAGCAGTAATGCTTCAACACCATCTGGTCCAAGAGGCGCAAGATATCATTCTGGACCCAAACATAAAAGAATACCATTAAGTAAAAAAAGTTTTGATAGAACGTTTGTTGTGATACCTGCTGATGATAGTATGGTAGTTGTTAGTGATACATTATTAGTTAGACCATACACTAGTGATGTTCCATGGGATACAAAAATTCATCCACCACATGCCTCAGCTACACCACAACCCGTAACACCAGCAACTACGGTAGGCGCAACACAAACACCGGTTGCAGGTTCACAAGTTGTTCAACCTGGAGTTGTTCCTGCTGTGACACCAGGTGTTGCTGTTCCTCCTCCTCCATCTATCGGTGTTCCAACAACTGCTGATTTACCAGCAGAAATAAAAGCTCGATTCAATCAAAGTCAACAAGAATTGTTGGTAAAAGTATTATTGGAGACTAAATTGAATATCAACTATGGAATAATGTTATGTGAACAAAGTAATTGGGATTATCAACAATCTATAACCAATTTTAAAAATTCTGCTGCTTCATTACCAAGAGATGCATTTGTATCATAGAAAGAATAAAAATAATTTTATTGGAAAAAGTCTTTTATAATTTGTATAGCAATTTTTTAATTTCAGAAGTTTAAAAACTAGTTATGTTTATATCCTTTAGAATCTCTAATCCTTGTAAGGGCTTCAAGATTAAGAACTGAATGAATTGTATAAATATTCATCACGTGATTCGTTTTTTTCTCTCGCGCACATCTCTTACAAAAAGGCTACACGTAGAAAACAAAAATATACAACTAATATTTAACATTGAATAACACTCAAACCAAATAACCAAGTAATGCAAACATGGGGTATAATATAGCGATGGTGACGGATTTTTTCTATCCACAACCAGGTGGTGTAGAATTCCACGTGTATGATCTATCTCAAAAACTAATCGACCGAGGCCATTCAGTAATTATCATCACTCATAATTATGGATCACGAAATGGTGTACGAACATTAACCAATGGATTGAAAGTATATTATGTTCCTAGTTGGGTAGTTTATCGAAGTTCTGTTTTCCCCACTGTTTTCCTGTGTTTCCCTATTTTGCGAAACATATTCATTCGAGAAAGTATTGATATTATACATGGGCATGGATCGTTCAGTACGTTGTGCCACGAGGCGATCTTACATGGACGTACAATGGGGATGAAGACGGTATTCACAGATCATTCGTTGTTTGGGTTTGCGGACGTGGGGAGTATCATGGGTAATAAGACTTTGAAGTTTACCTTGACTGATGTTGGGCATGTTATTTGTGTCAGTCATACATGTAAAGAAAATACTGTGCTTCGAGGGTCAATTGATCCTTTGAGAGTTAGTGTTATTCCAAATGCAGTTATCCTGAAAGATTTCCTACCAGGGGAAAAATCAAAATCAAGGAAGAAGAAAAGTACAGTTACAATCGTGGTGATAACTAGATTGTTTCCTAATAAGGGCGCAGATTTGTTAACTGCAATCATACCGAAGATATGTCAATTGAAACAGAATGTCAATTTTTTAATTGCAGGAGATGGTCCCAAATTTTTAGATATGGAACAAATGAGAGAGAAATATTTCTTACAAGAACGAGTCACGTTGATGGGTGCTGTGAGACATGAAGAAGTTAGAAATGTAATGATCCAGGGTGATATTTATCTACATCCTTCATTGACAGAAGCTTTCGGGACAGTTCTTGTAGAAGCTGCTTCTTGTGGATTATACGTCGTTACTACTAAAGTGGGAGGTATACCTGAGGTGTTACCGAATGAAATGATGAGTTTTGCCAATCCGGAAGAAAATTCACTAATTGAAGCAGCAGTTGATGCCGTTAATAAAATTGAAAATAATGAAATTGATACTTCGAAATTTCATGATGCGGTCACTAAGATGTATAGTTGGAGTAATATTGCAAAACGTACAGAAAACGTTTATAATTCATTGGATCTAGATAAATTGAATGAAAATTTGATATGTCGTCTACAAAAGTATTATTATTGTGGATTAATCGCAGGTAAACTTTATGCATTGTGTGTCATTGTGGATATTTTCATTTATGTAATATTAGAATGGTTATACCCTGCGGAACATATTGATAAAGCAACTAAATGGCCCAAATCATCAAAGAAGATTGATTCTGAAGGTAATGTCATACATGATTTCCTGGATTGAATAGATTTGATCTTGTAATTTTATAATTTGCATATTTTTCTTGAATAAATAGATTAGTGTGTTTCTCCACTAGATTTTGTCTAGACCATTTATTTGTAACATTGACAGATACTGGCTTGATCGTAAGAGCCAACGACCGTAAATCAGATGCCAATTTTTGAGCAGGACTAATTTCAGTCCAAAACTTTCGTCTTGGTTGATGTTGTTTCAACCATGCAAAATCTTCAATGGTTTCTTCCCCTTCCATATCGATTCTCTTTGCAATTTTTTTCAAATGAACAATCTTTTCCATTGTTGCCAAAGTACTATTATACTCCTTTTGAGACTCTAGATTTGTAAATTCTAAAACATTATTAAGGTTCTTATTATCATCATTCATATCTAATTCTTTAATTAAATCCTTTTTGTCTTGCTCTAATTGCAGTATCGTTCTCAAACGATCTTGTTCCTGTCTTTGTAATGATTTGAGCTCTTGTGCCAATTCAGTCACATGTTGGGCATTTTGCGTGGCCAATGACAGCATGTTCTGTTCCAATAATGTTATATTCAACTTCAAATCATTTACTTCACGTTCTCTCAACCCCAAGGTATTTTGCAACTCTTCATTATTACTAGCAGGGAAATTTTCAACACCCAATCCTTCTGGTTCATTATCATACTGATATATAGATGGAGTATCACACTCTACCAAATCAAAATTTTTTATATCAACGCTGACTCGTGATTCAAGATCACCAAGTAGAGTCTTTATTTCATTTAATAAATCAGGATCAATCTCCAAATTATCCAGTCGCAATAGACCATAGAAGTCAAAGATAACACTGTATCCATGTATTAAACTCCCAATATCAGGAATCTTGGAAGTGAATTCTATATCCTGGGATTGCAGAATACTTGTCATATTCTTATTCAAATGTTCCAATTTCGTTTTGATCTCTAGTAGAGAATTATCAATTTTCTTAATATCTTCTTTGAATGGCAACTTTTCACCATCATCAAATCTTCTTTCAAAATTATTCCAAACGTCACTAAAATACAAGACTTCCAGTTTTAAACAAAAAATAATGAATTTCAAGCATTCTTTACGCTCGTAATTAAAATGAGGTTCAACAAAATTTAAGTTTAACAATGTAATATTTTCAAGCACGAACTTTCTGAGAAGTTGAAATTGCCCTTCTAAATCATTAGGCATTATGTGTAACAAGTCCTCGGTCTCTAAAATCTTTACCACTGTGTCGATACTATCACTTGCCGATTTAAGTCCTTCCTCAATCCCGCTTTCTAGTTGATTTATTCTTTCGTTGCTATAATTATATTCAAGGAATGTTCTTAACATAGTGATATACCCTGCTATTATACTCAACAAAGTTTTAGCATATATCTGATGCAATGTCTTGGAATAAATAAAGTCAATTGTAACTGAAATGTCCAGACGGTATACTTTCAAGTTAAAAATTAAATTGGACAACTTGGGAAACAGTGCCTCGGTTGTTTGGTTTTCAAGTCTTTTATACAAGATTTCGTACCTTGACTTGATCAATTTCAACTTCACGGAGTCAGCTCTGGATCTCAATTTTAAATCAGAAATTGTCTGTCGCAAAGCTTTCAATTCAGATCCATGTTGATTGTCTCCATAATTCTTTATCAGCTGTTCTTTTTGAATCAGAGCTTGAATCTTCTCATCTTCCAATTGCTTAATCTTGACGTTGTTCTCTTCTACTACTTGATTAAACTTCTTTATTTCTTCTCGTAAATCCCATTCAACTTGTTTCTGATCTTCTTCAAAATTCTTATCCAATTCATGTATCTCATTCAATTCATCAATGGTAGTTTGTAAAGCTGTCACTTTGTTTACAAGTCCATCATTTTCAACAGTCAAATGTTCCATCATTTTTTCAATATCAGTCGATGTCTCTAGTCGTTCTTGTAACATGACAATTATGGAATCGGCTTTATCTAGTTTCTTCTGCATCTCATCAACATTCAAAACTTTGGACTTTAATGATTCTAATTCTTGTCTTAGTTTATTCTCAGTTTCTCTCGAGTTTCGTGTCAATAATCCCAACGTATCTTCCATCCGTCTATTTTTCTCTACTATTATTTTGACATCATGAGATGAGTATTGAGCAATATCTATCAGTTCCATTTCTCGTTCAATTTCTCTATTGATCTCTAATTCTTCCTGAATCAAATTATATTCAGTAGTCAAATCTTGATATTTCGTAGTTAATTGTTTCAATTTGTCCTCCAATTCCTGTTTCAACTGTTTCAAAAAATCAGTCTCCACATTCTGCATCTCTAATTGGGATTCAAGATTCCGTATTTTTTCCAATTGTGATTGCATATCCCCCTGTAAAGCAGAAAACTTTTCCCTATGTTGCAAGGATTCATTACTTGCCATTTTCAATTTCAGTTGCAATTTCGCAATGATGGTATGTAATTGGGAAGCATCATCAGATTCCACTTGTTTAGGTTCACCTATGGTTAACATAGTCTCTCTCACAAATATTCCATAAAGACCAGCACCATTCCCATTGTCACTTTGTTTACAATTAAAGTATTTCACACCTTGCACTGTCCCATCATTTCTCCCTTTAGGTTCCAACAATTCAACACCATACCATACTCCAGGAGCAAATTTGGTTGGTCCAATGTATCTTATATGACCAGTTCCATCTTTGACAGTAACTGACTGGCCGACTTGAAAGGACATAATAGGTTTTGAATGAGGTGTTTATACGCGTTTGATTTGCAAAACACTAACAAAGATGTTGTCAAGAACCCAGTTTCAATTGGTTAGATGGTTTCTAAAAGACACCAGAAATGATTGAAAATCAAATGTTTTATTAGTTTGGTTTGTGTTTTTGCTTCGATCTCTTAACAACAAACGCGACCAGAAAAAATAACGTCACGTGACCAAAGAGTGGACAAGTTGCTTAATACTCCAATACATTCCACGTACAAGAATATGTAATTCAATCTACGTCAAGCACATTCTGTTTATATCTCCCCCACTATGGAACTACCAGGAAAGAAATTCTATACATGCAACAGATGCAATGAAAATAGTGTGAAATGAATTCTAAATGCTATAAAAAATACTCTAAACAAAATTATCTATTTCTGGTTAATCATCAGTTGTGCTTTCTTTTTCAATCGCATTTCTAGCCTCATCTTTTCAAATTTCATTTTATCATCACGTGAGTTTGTCATTTGAGGTGGTAATGACGGTGGTTTCGTTATTGGTGCTGCCGGTGTCAGTCCCGACATCGATGGTGCTGGACTGGCAGTACGGCTTGAACTTACTGATTCACTGCTGCTTCTATCCCCATTCGTATAATTCATTAATATCCGTAAGTTTGGGTTATATTTATTGTTCAACTTTATCCCGTATTCGTATAACTTCAAATCATCATCTCGTTTCTCGTATAACTTTGAAGCATCTTTATACAATTTTTTAATGAAATTGTTCCTTGATGATGGTGAGTTGAATTTTATTGGGAAATGTAATAATAAGGATAAACATTCACTAAAATCGCTAGATATCAAATCTGTCTTGATTTGAATCAATAATTGAATGATCATAAAATTTAGGAGATCAGGAATAGCAATTACGTTATTATTGCTATTAGTGCTGCTGCTTCCCAGATGATTCGATAATTGTGATGACGATGCCACTAACTTATCCCATAATAACATTGTAGTTTCTAAATCATTTCCCAATTCTCTCAACAACAACAATCTGAAAAATCTAATAATCCATAATTGGGGTTCTAATTTCAATTTTGTATTTAAAGTATAATGAATAAATTGATCTATTTTCATCAATTGGACATTAAACTTTTCAATTGATTTCCATAATGCATTCTCACTCTCATAAAATCGAGTCACAATTCCACTTTGCAACATAAACTTGTTGAAAATTGTAAACATATCATGACATAAATAATGAATATCATAAAGACAAAGTATACGAACGTCATCTTCTGAAAACGTATTTGTTGATGGAATATCTACCGACTCCTTGTATAAATTCATATAAATCAACCCCAAAATTTCATGAATTCCTTGCTTGTAACCCACCTGAGGATTACATTTCGACCACAAGTATAATATTTCAATCAATTGTTTCTTAACATGCACACTGTTGCTCCCTGGATCATGGAAAAATGCATCTCCTGGAAATAAACGTTCGACATCCAACACAATAGCTTGTAACAATTCCAAATCTTCCTCGGTGTTTACATAAAATGGCGATGACGATCCGGCAGGAGACAACGGATCATCTGTAGTGTTTTCCCTTGTGAGTACTTTTTTCTTTAATAAAGATTTTTGAGGTGGCGGTATACGACGTAAGGACAGCTTTCTAGTAATGCTTGATTTTCTGGACAAATTGCCAGAATCATAATAGATACTGTCCAGATCGAGCTTGTTCCATGGTAATTTCATGTCATCTCTATTTATTAACTGCTCAAATATTATTCTAGAATCGTTGAGCTTAGATTCCCACGTGCCTATTTTAAGACTATCTGTGATTAAACATATTTTCCATATCAATGTTCGAGAAAAGCAGGTTGGGCTATTGAGTTGAGTATACTCTCCGTCTGTTATTGATGATTTGAATGTTTGTAAGTTTCCTTTGAACTTATCTATTGTGAGAAGCGCTCGAGATATGGTTTCATTTTCTTTAAGCATGTCTTTGGGAAGGTAGTGATAGTGTCGGTTATAAGTGTTTCAGAAAAACAAGAAGAAATATCGGAAAATGTCTTGCCCAAAAAAAAAAGCCATCAACGTCAAAAGACAACTGATAGGAGGAGTAGAAGGAGGAGGGAAAAATAATATGTAACGCGACAAAGAGGAACTGGAATTTGGAAAAATAAAATCGTCTCTGCCTATTTATTTATCTCTTCTCCTGCCTTGGTCTTTGAAACGACGAACAAACTTACTTCCAACTTCAAAATATGGCGGGCAAAAGTAATGATAGCATGAACCTTCAAATTAGTTTAGATGAATTGAGTAGGTGGGAGAAGGAGATGGTTTTAGCAGAAAAGGATGTCGACATATTTCGAACCAAAAAAACGCAACCATTGTACGCCAAAAGACGTGGTATATTGAAAGAGGTTTCTAAATTTTGGTATATTGTCTTAGCAGAAAACGACGATTTTGCCGATTACATAAGTCCTGATGATTTGAAATATTTGGAGTATATTGATGATATATATGTTTATTATCCTGCCATGGGCGAAGATACTTTTGCGGGTCATTACAAAGATTTTAATATCACTATAAGCTTTGGAAAGAACCCATTCATCCCAGAACAAGAAATAACCAAAAAATTTAAAACCGTTGTTGAAGAAGATGGAGAAGAACGCATTGTATCTACGCCTGTTGAAGTGCAATGGCCCAAAGAATTGAATAAAATCAACCCATTAGCGATTAAGGAGAAGTATAAAGATCAAGACAAGAAAGAGATGTCGGCGAAAGATAAGAAGAATTATAGATTAGGAATGAAATCTTTTTTTGCTTGGTTCAATTGGACAGGGGAAAAACCTGGGAAAGAGTTTAGAAATGGTGAAGATTTGGCTAAATTGATAGAAGATGACTTGTATGTAAATGCATTGCAGTATTACATCGTCGCGTTATCACCTGATGAAGACGATGATGCTGATAATGAAGATGATACAACTGAAGGTGAAGAATTGGATATAAGCGATGATGATAATGACGAAGATGCTAAAGAACAAGGAGATGAAAGCTCTAAAAAGAGGCAATTAGAAGAGACTGACGACAAGGACGATGCAAAAAAGACTAAACAGTGATACACTGAAAAACGAACTAATACATATATATCTATCTATCCTAACTCAAATCTCTCTACGAAAACCTTCACTAAATTCTGCCAGCAAAATATATAAAAAACACAACACACCTTTAATCTACTTTGTAAAAGTCCGGTGCATGACTCTTTTGCTCCCGTTTCTTTGCAACGCCCTGGAAAGAGTTCGTGGACTCACTTTCAAATTCAAATCCGATATAATTTCTTGTTTATTGATGCCTGGTTTTTTCTCTAACAATTTTAGTACTTCAGTCATTTCCTCGGGTGAAATGGCTAGTCTTCTTCCTCTGTTTTCATTAAGTGTATTATTATGTTTTCTTTGCCTGCACATCTTCAATGTATTTTGTATAGTGCTACGAGATATTTTCAATTCCTTGGAAAGATCTTGAAGACTAGTACTCACTGATCGTCCAATTATGTAACCCCTCTCATCTGGCGTCAATTCAGTTTTAAACTTCCTGTTTCTAATAGCAAATGCTATGGGGTCGAGTCTATCTTCTGAGTATCTATCGTCGTCATCTTCAAATACTTTCGGGTCGGCCAGCTGTGGAGGTAATGAAGGCGGTGGTACTACCAACGGGTTCATGTTTACTCTATTGACCATCATAGGTCCTGCCTCAAGATGAGCTGCACTAATTGGATCTTGAGTAACTTGGAAGAACTGCATGTGTAGGTTCTGATTATTCGACAAGGGATCGTTGCGTTGAAGTTCAGAATTCATGATGATATGGAAAGCCAGTATCTATTAATAATGAGGGGTTGGGGGAGGTAAAATAAAACCAAATGTAAAACAAGCAGTGCAATTTAATTCGTCACTGAGGAAAAACAAAATAATCTGAAAATGTAGATTGACGTTTGGTTTGCTGGCCAGAAACGAAGTTACTATGAGTGGTAAGTAATGTGTTTGAGAAGGAGGATTATCAGGTACAATTTGTAGTCAAATGAGCAAAAAAAGAAAGCAGAGTAATATTAGTTGAAAACACGCACATTCAAAAACATACACACAAAATATTTCTTGGAACAGACGAGGGTCGTGTTAAGTGGTAAAGTTGCTATTGTGTAACAAACTAGTCCCACAATTCAACGGACTAAATTTAATACGACACATCATGGAAAATACTATAACCATAGTCCAATTGACCTGATGTTTGATAGATTAGAAATCGTAGTTTACTCAGCCCCTGCAGTTCTTAAAATCTACATGCTAGTTATGAAAGTATACTTGCTCAATATCAAAAATGTACAGGGCAAAAAAAAAAGCTGCTGTACAATCATGTGTGTTCTTTGTCAAAAAAGCTTGAAGTCTATCTGAACTTTAAAAATTGCAAAAAATATACACTCAGACATAATGTTTACACATAATTAACAGCAGGTAAATTGTGTTTGGAGAAATATCTAGATGGATAAAAAAAATAACGACAACTGCAGGACTCGAACCTGCGCGGGCAAAGCCCAAAAGATTTCTAATCTTTCTCCTTAACCACTCGGACAAATTGCCTTTCCAAATAGGCCAAATTTGGGTATTTGTTGAAAAAAAATTTTTCAAGTTCATTAAGGGGAAACAATTTGATGCTTTCTTCTTCATCAAATGAATGAAATAATACGTCTCACCCCCATTTTTCGTAACTTAATGGCATATATTTCAAGAAAAGAATAATATAAGTTTATCTTTATTTGTTTAATCGTTTGATTTTTTAATTTTTTTCAACATAAATATTTGATCAATTATTGGCTGCAAAAAAGTCTATAGCCCTTAAAACATGCGAGTAATTTTATCTACAATAACTGAATCTTTAAGATAAAGTTCATCTCAAACTACTACTTCAATTTTATTCTTTTTCTACACACATCCTATATTTTGTAAAGCAAATTTTGGCAATCTATTAGCTTGAAATAGGTTTGCTTTTTCTAATTATAGAACCAATTCAGAAGTATTGATTCAGAAGTATTGACTGAATTAGTAATAAACTTTGATAACGCACTGGTTGGACACAACAAGTTTCCATGGGTAATCGGTAACATCGCTTCGTGGACAAACTCCGCCAACCTTTCAATAATATTATGCTACTGATGGATTACTAATACTTGCTGTTAGAGTTTGAGCTGATAAATATACCTTTATAATATTTATGTATTAATCTTCTTGTAAATAACCAACTGATGTTAAACAGTATTACTCTATATATTATCCCAGAACACTATAACATAAAGTTAACTTGTCAGATATAACAACCCATAGATTAACTTGCTGGTTTCAGTTCAGTCATATATATAGTAGAAGTAACTTGTTAAGTAGCATCTTAGTTAACATCATTATTAAAATCAACATTATCCTTAAATTGTTATATCGATGTTGGGGACAGACCTTTTTCCTATATAGAACCCACATTGGATGGTCCCAACATTTCCCGCATCACTACACTCTTGAATGTGACCTTGATTACATAATATCCGTAACTGTGTCAACCTATGAAAGTGCCATGATCAAAACTTGGATTACCCAATTTGTTAATATATTTCTAAGATATTCACAACATTTACGCCTCGTTAAATGGATTATTGAAAATTCAATTTGGAAGCTGATTTGTCGAGCTAGGTAGGGAATTCATAAGACACTAGCAAAGTCGAAAGCTGAACTAAATGGGCAATGTAAAATTAAACCACTTCAGGAACTCCGATGCAAAGTAAGACCAACGAAAAGAGAAATTACGTAAACAAGAACATTCGGCTGAAGCTCTCAAAAAGATGAATAAATTTACTCAATCTCACACTCGCATTCTAGAGACTTTTCCATCCAATTATTAAACAACTTGGAAACCCACAACGATTTTGGTAATCTTACGTTCACTACCGGTGAGGAAAATTTGGTGGGCAGGGAAGATTGGTAAAGTTTGTTCTATATTCTTTATTATTATATATATATATTTGTATAATTTTTCGTGATACACATTAATAGACGTAACAGATTGTCTAAAACTAAAACAATATCTAAACACTTTTAAGCATCGATCATACCAACGGATTTACCTTCAGATAATCTTTTCTCAGTTAAAGCAGCAATGATGGCCGCACCGACACCACTACCATCTTCAGCTGGAACGATAACAATTGGATCTTCAATGTTAGATGGCCATTCATAGATATCTCTTAAAGCTCTGGCGGCTCTTTCTTTAAAGCCAGGATACTTGTTGTAAACGGAACCATCAGCAGCACAATGGGCAGTTTTATATCCTCTCTTTTGACAAATTGCAGCAATTCCACAAACTGATAATCTGGCTGATCTTTCACCAATCAATTCTGCTAAACGACGAATAATCTTTCTTTCTGGTTCTGTGGTTTTGATATTCAATTTTTCTTGGAATAAGTCTGCAACATCAGACAAGTTTTCAAATGGATCCTCTTCAATTTTTGATGGGAAGGAAGTATCCATGATATATGGAACCTTCAATTTATCAAGGTTTTGACCTTTAAACATCAATTGTTTTTCTTCAGCTAATTCTAACAAAATCAATCTTAAAACTTCACCCAAGTAATAACCAGAATTCATTTTTTCAAATGTTTGTTGACCTGGTCTTGGTGATTCTTTGTCAATTTGAATATCATATTTGGTTCTTGGCAAGATGTATTTTTCATTATCAAAGGAACCGTACTCACAATTGATGGCCATTGGTGATTCTGGAGGAATATCAGAAGGACATTTGCCTTCCAATTTAGGAACATCTTTAACAACATCAAAATAAGCACCATTGACACCAGTACCAAAGATCAAACCCAACTTGGCTTCTGGATCAGTGTACATGGATGCAACTAAGGTACCAGTGGTATCATTGATCAAAGCAACAACATTAATTGGAACACCAACTTTTTTGATAGCTGCTTGCAACATTGGAACGACATCTTTCCCTTCAATACCATCAATAGACCAACCTTTAGTCCATCTTTGCAAGATACCTTCATTGATACGGTTTTGGGATGCTGGATAACTGAATGTGAAACCCAATGGCAATGGCTTGGTGCATCCACCGGGGTATATTTCTTCTACGAATTCTTTCAAACATTGAGCAATGAAGTCCCATAATTCATCCAGGGATGCTGTTCTCATGTGACTTGGTAATGCAAATTTGGATTGTGTGGTGTCGAAATCTCTCTTACCGCCCAATTTGACCAACACAACTCTCAAGTTGGTACCACCTAAATCGATAGCGATATAATCACCCGTTTCTTTACCGGTTGGGAAATCCATGACCCAACCAGGGATCATTGGGATATTACCACCAGCTTTGGATAAACCACGATCTAATTCGGAAATGAAATGAGCAACAATAGCTCTTAAAGTTTCGCCGGTGATAGTGAATTGTTCTTGAATTGGTGCAATGGCATCTAATAATTGAGCAGGAACATCAGTGAAAGTACCTTTTCTTCTTTGAGCTGGTTTTGGACCGAGATGAACCATTGGGGAAATGAAATAATGTTAGTTTTTTTTTTGAAGTAAAATCTAGCTTGAGATAATACAAATTCTTGATTGAAAATAAAAGAGATAAACAAGAAATCAATTATAGAAATACAGGTTTATATATAATGCCAAAAAATGTTGGAAATGAGAAAAAAGAAAAAAAAAAAAATTTCGTCACTCGACGACCAGAACCAGAACGGGCCCTCCAGCAATCTTCTCAATCTCCACCAGAGATGCAGTAGTCCGGTTGCGCAAAAACTCGCGTGGGACTAAACAATGCAACAACAATTTGTGTGTGTGCTGCGGTACCCACAGGGCGGACACAAATTATTTTTCTTGGTCACAGAACTGAAATAATCGCATCACCTCATGGTTGAATTTTTCCGAAAGTATGTCATACTACTTCTTAAATTACAGCAATTTATTAACTTATATGCATATGAATCGCATGTATTTGAACATCAGGTTATTCCCATGGGGAAACAATTGCTAGTACTATTTATCGGTCGTTCCTTGTTTTCTGAATTATATGGGGTGGTTACAATTTGAGCGTATAATTTCTCGGAAAAATTTTCTGTAAAGGAATCGGAGATTATTTTATTTTTCCAACAAACTTTTTAGTGTCGTGTGGTAATCTTGAATTTGTGTTTCTTAAGAATTACGTCTATTGGTTAGAATAGCTGCTATAACTTAAGGTATCAAGCGTATTAAACTATATATATCTATGGTGCCAGTTGGGTTGAGAGAAAGCGAAAGGCCATTTTCAACCTCTCACCGGAAAGTGCTTAACAACCCCTATAAGATCGAGGACCTTAGACGGGCCCAAGCCGAAAATTTTACCTCCAACCATGTAGTTCGCTACGAATAAATTGGATGATATCACATTTTGGGGACACTATTACAAACTTTGAAGGTAATCTTTAGTCTCCTGGTCTACTGATGACGATGTTGGAGGGCCCTATTTTTGAGAGGTGTATTGTTGCACCAATCTGAAAAATAGGTTAGAATAGACCATCGAAATGAACATGCGGCAGTTAGGAACAGGAACTTACACTATAGAGAGATTCTAATACCTCAGTATCTAAAACCCTTGAAAATAATAAGCTATTCAGGTATCCTGATCTTAGAAAAATGTGTTGGTGCAACAAAGTTGAACCTCGGGATGTTACAATATTGCAACATTTTCACGTATATTGACGAGATATACTTATATATACTTATATTCTCAAAATAATTTTCAATATAATGGATCTGATTGCCTGATTATTCAACACTGTTAAGATTCACCGGTTATCTTTTCCGTTTTCGATCAGTTAACATTGAGAACTAACAATCCGTACGATAATCTGGGGACGGCACAAAAGAAAAAAATTTATTCGTCATATTTCAGATGAGTTGCCTACACCAACTCACAAATGCTGGTAGATAGAATACTAGGAGGTCTTTATCTCTCTTCCATAGACCCAATCAACAAGGAAGTTGATTTGAAGTCGGAATATGGCATCACGCACATATTATCAATTCTTCCTGGATCCATGAATGAAGCATACTTGTCAAACTACAATTGGAAACAGATTGAAGTAACAGATGAAGAAACAACCAATTTGATTCCCTTTTTCCCTGAAAGTTATGAATTTATAGAATCGGGATTATTAAAAGATCAAGATGAGAAGAAACATCAAGTATTGGTACATTGCTCACAGGGTGTATCTAGATCAGTTGCATTCATAATAGCATACTTGATGCAAAAACATAATTTGACTTTGGAACAAGCATTGCATGCTGTTAAAAGAAAATGTCCCGGTGTTGAGCCGAACGCTGGATTTCTTGAACAGTTGAAGTTATACAAAACAATGAACTTTAAACTAGATAAATCCAATCCTGAATATCAACTGTTGTTGAAGAAGAACTCTTTAAAATTGGATCCATCAGGAGAAAACTTGAGAGATATTATGATGGAAAAAGTTAATGATCCCGAACCCACTGTTCAAAATGAACTGTACGAGCTCCGTTGCAAGAGGTGTCGTCAAGTTCTAGCTAATAATACACACATCGAACAACATGATGTGCCAGAATCCGACTCTCGACAATCAAAGTTTGTCAAGACAGCACCAAACTCAAGAAGAATCATATCAGAAGAAAAGGCAAGTTCTGTATGTTCTCATTATTTCATGAAAGAACCAGTGAGATGGATGAAAGAGGAGTTGGACAAATCAGAAATTGAAGGAAAATTTCTATGTCCCAAGTGTTCTTCTAAAGTAGGAGGTTATAGCTGGAGAGGTTCAAGATGTTCCTGTGGGAAATGGATGGTTCCAGCTATACATCTACAGGAATCAAAAGTGGACTATATCAAAAAGTAAAATATTATGCTATGTATTTTTCTATTTCGGTTTTAATCTACAATCATATCTTGTTCAGAATATTCGTTCTCATTTTGTTCATCAATGGGCAATAAAGATGCACTTGTAGTTGTAGGATTAGTTGTTACCGTACGTCCGGTATTAGTATTGGAATTAAAAGCTGTACTTTCTCCACTGTTACCACTACCTATCAATAATCCCGTGTTTGGCTCTGAGTTCAAACTATGATCATCTTGATATTCAACTTCGGCAGCCATAAACCCTTCTTCGTCCATAATAACACCCGTTCTACTACGTAGACCATGAGATTCTCTTTCTTCAAACGAACCCGCCTCATCATCACCATCATCATCATCAGAGTCCAAATATACATCATCCGCATTAAGTATCTGGGCATCCAAATCCACTTCGGCTTGTGGTTCCTGCTGCGGTATCGATATAGTGCTCCCATTCACCCCTAATATTGCATCACTAGAGTTCTCTATAGTAGCCTCAGCGGGGTCGATGGTATGTTCCTCCAGACTATAATAATTTTTTTCCAAATCAATTTCTTCCATCGTTTGTACAATCCCTATTGGTCTGATGCTTGCATATCCTGTATTTCTAATCTTTGCCAACTGTGATCGTTTTGATTGTGTCAATGGCGTGTTATTAAACAACTGGGAGTTTCTAGATGCGGAATTTATAGTGTATTCTAATTGATACAGACTGGCGCCAGGATAATCGGAAGAATATGCTGATAATGGTGGAGCATAAAGGTTTTTTGCATGATCTTGATCAAGTTTGGGCGAACCTTGCAGATGACGCGACTTATGGTTCCATAAACTGTACAAGTCGTTGGGAAATAGATTCTGGGAATACATTTGTTTGTGGATATGGATGTTGTACTGACGCTGGAGTATGAAATGCTTGCAGCCTAAAAAAATAATAAAAAATTCCAGTTGTCGATATATGTTCGCGTTGGAGATCAGAGAGTGGTGTGGTGAGGATTTTCGTACATCCTACTACCACAAGAGACCCTACAGACCCTAAACAAAGTATCAGCTATTGTTTAAACAACTTCACTACACATATTACATATTACAAACACGAGATTATTCATCATCATCGGTTAACACAAACTCATCCAATATTTTTTGTTTTTCTTCCTCAGAATTCAGATATTCATACTTCAAGTCTGCTTTTCCTGCCACTGGCCAAACAAACCCAACATCCTGCTTGGTACCACCAAGTGTGACAATACATCCAAAGCAAACGTTTATTGGATCACTAGAACCTGAATCGTCCTGATTTTCATTCAGCACGCCATTTTGATACATTTCATAATACTCTTTTTCCTCTTCAGTTTCGGCAGGGACAGCATCATTCACTGTTATTCTCTTTAACCAGTTGCTTGGATTTTGGTAGATGTCAGCACCACAGATTTGACACTGACATTGAACGTTGGTTGGTGCTCCCAATTTCTCACCCGTTTTAACAACTGTGGACGCAGTAGAAGCATAACCAGTGGCGTCTAATTGTTTGAAGTAGTTTGTAGTTAAATCTCTAATAGTCAAATTCTTGTTTATCTTTGATTTCTCAATGGTTGATCTTATGATATATTTATCCAACTCTGCCAATTTAACATACGCTGCTATTTCCGCGTATAAAATCTCTCTTAATGGAAACATAACCTTTATTTCTTTATCTCCTATCACTTCAACATGGTCTGAAATAGACTTGTGTATAGTAGATCCACGACCCTTGACAGTCAATGCTATAACTTCATTTGCCAAACGGGTCATACAATGCCCATACACGATAGTTTGACACTCTTCTGCTGCTGCCGCACGTAAAATCAAGTCATTATATACAACAGTCAATAAATCTTCTGCGGATGATTTGTTTGGACAACGGTTTAATAATTGAACTAATGTAATTTTCGGGGAGTCGATACTTTTTGCCAATGCTGCAAAGTCTGGTGTCAATGAAATCTTTTGCAAGCTTTGTTGGTCCACATACGAATTCAAAGATAAAACTTTCAAAGTTATTTTAACAGGGAGAAATCTTTCTAATAGTTCAGGGATACATTCTTGTATTTTCTTATTCAAACTTTCCATATCATATGCATCTAAGTTGACCAAGATCAACTCAAACCCTTGTTTCCCCTTGTGTAATTCATTTTGTTCTTGTAATAATGACCCAAGAATATCCAATAATACCAATGACGATTCACCCCCTGATAAAGCTAGAAGAATCCTCTGTGTGCCATACTGTTCAATAGATCTACCAAATTTCACTTTGTATCTCTCATCGTGCATTTGCTTTCTAAGTTTTCCTCTAATAAAACGTATGTAGCAAGTTTTACAAAAGTCTTCAACTCTTGCATGTATTATCGCTTTTTCGGTCTCACATTTCTGACATATAGTAGATCCGTCTAAGTATGTTATGGCTTCTGGCATGGTCGGTATGAATTAGTGATGAGATATGACTGTGTAACTTTAAAAAAAAAATTTTTTTTTTTTTTATTCTTTTTTGCAATTTTCAATGTACGTCATGCTTATCATAAACAGATACAAACTGTAAGCTTTTCTAAAATAAATACAAACTGCTTTTACTTCTAATCTAAATCTAATTTACAAATTTCTTTAATTCTAGCTACAGTGATTTTAGCAAACTGATTGCTTTGGGCCACACAAAAACTGTGCTCAATTGGATTGTGTTGATCGTCACATACTTCACAAAAAGTCCCATTGACACCATGATACTTATCAATTAGATATTCCCTAGTTTCATCTGCTACCCAATGATCACTTTGAGCAAAGAACATCCAATTTTTGATCCCATTTCCAGAGGTTTTGAAATACCAATCATTCACTGAATTGTCTTTATCAATTGCCAGCATCTCTTCTTGTGCCATAGATAATGCTTGATTGATAACAGTCCCGGATTTGATAATCTTATGAACACCTTCAATTGCATTATCTGCACCATCTTCAATGTGATTACCTAAGAATTGGTAATAAATAATCTTACGCAATATCTGTTGTGGGATTAAATTCAAGATAAAACTGAACACGAGGGCAAGGCCAATGATAGGGACATTCCAGTTCATCATTCCAGTTAATTTTCTCCCCGACGAAGAAGCAGCGATGTTATGAATAGTAGGCGTTACAAATCCACTGAATTTAATATTGAATTTCCCAGTTAAATTGTCATCAAGGTACAATTTTTTGATTGCACGTTGATAGACGAAAGAACCCATGGAATGATGCAAAAAATAGAAATTGGGGATAATATTTTTTTCATTTTTGGTCAAGATGAATTGTTTCAAGACATCATATTTATGTTCAATCTGATACGGAATATTGTATGCTACTCTTTGGGAACCAGAGTCAAGGAATCCAACGTGTCCAATACATAATGTCTCGAAATGTGGGAAACTCTTGTGGATTGCATCGAGATACGTTATGTAAAAATCTACTAATCCAGGGTTTCCGGGAATCAACACAAAGACGTTTTCACCTTGCGACTTGTCGGATGGGAGCTTATGGTACACTGGGGTTTTTGGATTGGTATCCAAGTATGTGACGGACATTTATTGTTGATGGTGGTAATGATAGTTGTATTTTTCGTTTATTTTGCTGTCTTTTTTCTAGGTGGTAAATATCAGAATGCGCTTATCTATAGATTTGGCGAATGCGGAGAAATTCTCAAGGAGTGTGCATCTTCTCCTTCTACATTATCACCTTTGAGAATATATGTAACTGAATATATATATAAATATACTATACAAATAATGGTTAATGACTTAGATCAAGAAATCAAAAAAAAAATTAAAAGAATTCCGACACTAAATAATCTTTGATTCGCTTTCAATCAAACCAAGTAAAAATTCAACTTCAAGTCTCTTTCTACCTTCAACGACCCAATCATTAGCAAGTTTTCTGCTCCAACCTTTCAAATTGGCAGCTTCTTCAACTGCAACATCCAAATCACCTCTAGCCAAGCTTGACTCGACTCTTCCAATGACTGATTCAATGTCTTTTCCACCTTCTTTGACACCTTTAACAGGTAATAAAAGTTTGGAGAAAACAATGGAAGCTAAATGACCCAATAACCCAGCATTTGGAGGCAACAATGAAGCTGATCTCAATTCAGGTGCCAATTGTTCCCAACGTGATAACAATTGTGCGTTTGTTAAGATGGAATGTGTAGATTCGTTGGAAAGTAAAGGAACCAAGTCTTTTAAAGCTAAGTTTAATACTTCGTCTTGAGAACCAATCGCAGTCAATTCCTCAACGTATGGTTTGATTGATTGAGGTTTTTCACCTGGCACTGGTGCTAACAATAATGATTTAAGCTTGGAAACAGCTTGATGAATAATAGCCTTTTTATGGTTAGATACAATTTGAGCTTCAAATCCTTCAGCAAACTTTTCCAATTCATTAAGACGATCATTCAATTTATCCAAGTTAGCTAATCTTCCTTGCCTTTCCTCGTTCAATTTTTCTGTCACAAGTTTTTCAAAATTCTTTGTTTGTTCAATTCTCACCATTGATACGGCATTACTGGCAGCTTGAGCAATGGCACTTCTTGATGCTTCGATTTCTTGAGTCAATTTCTGGTTTAACTTAGCTTCCAATTGTTGCTTTTCTGAAGTGAATTGGTGTAACAAATTCTCAGTTAATTCTAATTCCTTTTTAGTAAATGATGAAAATAACTCGGTTTGAGATACTTTTAATTTCTTTTGCAATTCATCGTCAAAGGATTTAGTTAAGCTATTCAATTTGGAAGCCAATTCGTTGATGCTAGTGCTTATTGATGTAACAGCATTGCCGTTCTTAGCAGCAACAGAACTGGCGTCAATTGATTGTATGAAATCGTTGAAAGAACTGATGGTTTGCTTAACACTATCATCGACGGATTTAGCAAGGTCTGAGTTCAATTCAATTAATGGCAAATGTGGGAAATCCTTCTTGACATGTTCAATTTCAACACTTTGTTGCAATTGTTCAGAGGGAGTCAAATCAGTACCAGTTTTTTTACCAATTATTTTCTTTCTTGTTTCCTTAATGAGGTCTTCGCTCCTATGCTCCAACTTTTGGGTAAGTTCTTCAATGTCTCCTTTAGATGGTAATTTGACATTTGTAAACTTGTCTTTCAAATCTTCCCAGACTTCTTGCAAGTCTTCAACGGATCCATTTTCAATTAAGTCAATCAATTCTTCGTGGTAAGGTAATTGTTTTTCGATAACGAAATCCATCACTTGATCATTTTTAGTGGCAGCATATAATGTTCCTCCGTAAACAACTGTAGCCAATAAGGTAGTCTTGAAAAGAAAACCAAATAATGAGAACTTCTTTGCCTTTGGTGGAGGAGGTGGTGGTGGTGGTGGAGGAAGTTCCAATTCTGGTGGAACAACTTTTGGAGGGAGTGGTGGTGAAACTACTTTTTCAAACTTGACTGTTGTCGTAGAAATACTACGAGCAGCTGTAGCTTTGTTGACACTACGAGTAGCAATTCTAATCATGATCCTTCAGGTTCTTGTTGGAAGTGAATATGTAAGGGGGGACCTGATTGTTAATAAGAACAGGGGTTGGCTGATACTGAATGTTGCTTAGATAGAAAAAGGGAGCAGAAAAAAATTCAGTTGCGTCTTTCTCACTCTCGCTCCCCTCAAGGTGAACTTTTGGTTGGTTGGTTAGTTTTGTTCTTGTTGATTGTATTATTACTGAAATTTTTTTTTTTTTTTTCCTTCCTTCCTTCCTTCCACCAGTTTCTAGGTACTGTATATAATTACTGTTGCGATAGACAACCCGAAAAACTCTCCCAATGTTTTCTTTTTAGTTAGCAAACAATTCATCATACAAACCTTGACCACCCCCAAATGTCAATTAAACCCTTATCAATCACGGTTCCTCACCCAGTCACACAAAGAGGTCTGGCTACACATATAGCATACGACCCTGTCAATGAAAGGTTAGCGTATGTGAATGGGAAATCTATTATTGTTAGACCTGTCGATTTCAAATCTACTGCGCCAACTGTTGTTTTCAGTAAGCACATTTTCCCAACTACAGCAGTCAAATTTTCACCATCCGGGTTTTACATTGCTTCAGGTGATGAGTCAGGTCAGATAAAAATCTGGGATGCGTCTCCTAAATCAGAACCTACTTTTGAACAGCCTGTCATTAAAAGTGAATTCCAAGTTATGTCTGGTCCGATCAGATCAATTGCATGGGACGCTGACAATTCTCGTATCATTGCAGTTGGTCAAGGTAAAGAAAAGTTTGGTCATGCCTTCTCTTGGGATTCTGGTAACTCAATTGGTGATATCCAAGGGCATAGTTCTGCCATTAATGCCGTTGATATTAAATCCCAAAGACCTTACCGTGCTGCAACAGTTGGAGACGATCACGCAATGGTGTTTTTCGCTGGTCCACCTTTCAAATTTGACAAGAGTTTAAGAGGACATCACTCTAACGTCGTAAGAGATGTTAAATTTAGTCCTGATGGTGAGTATATTGTATCTGTTGGATCTGATAGAGTCATTGGTCTTTATCAAGGTAAAACGGGAGAATTTATTAAAAAGATTGAAAAAGCTCACGAAGGAGGTATCTTTGCCGTTGCTTGGTTGCCTGATTCCAAGCATTTTATAACTGCATCAGCCGATAATACATTGAAGAAATGGACAACCGAAGGTGAATCTGTGCAAACGTTCGAGATCAGCAATCCCGCATCCGTTGCCAATCAACAAGTGGGTTTAGCTTTGACTAAAGATCATGTTGTGTCTCTTTCCGGGAATGGTAATTTGAACTATTTCAAGTATTCTGGGGAACTCGAACAAGTTGTCAAAGGTCATCAAACACCAGTAACCAAGGTGGAATATAGTAATGGATCACTTTTCAGTGGTGGCTCAGATGGTAAATTTTTCAAATGGAAAGTTAGCACAGATCATTTGGCTGCATTGCCTGAATTGCAAGACGATGATGAACATTCAAATTATATCGTTGATGTATTAACAGTGAAGAATGTTACATATACAATTGGATGGGATGATACTTTGAAGGCATGGGAAAATGGGAAAGTTATCAAGTCTGTTAAATTGCCATCTCAGCCAAAACAGTTGAGCTCAATCGATACTGGAATTCTTGTGTTGTTTGAATCAGAATTGCAATTTTATTCCGACAAACTCGAATTAGTTTCAGAAGGCAAATTCAATTTCACTGCCACTTGCAGCGCACCAACGGATGATTCTCATGTGTTAGTCACTGATACAACTAACAATACTGTTGTTGAGTTTGAAATTGGGAAAGGAGAGATTTCCAAAACTACTAAAACTTTTCCAAAGACACGTTCACCTCCAACTTTGATTAGAGTTTCTCCATCTGGTGAGTTTTTCGCCGTTGCCGATTCAGCAGGGAAATATACATTATTCAAGAGTTCAGATGGTACCGTTGTCTCCACACGTTGGGCATTCCACAATAGTAAAGTGTTTGATGCTAAATGGACTTCAGATTCAAAATATTTAATCAGTGGTGGTTTAGATAGTGGATTATTCTTATATTCTGTTGAGAAACCTTCGAAAGTGCTCAAGTATCCATTGGCACATGCGTTGGGTATTTCTAGTATAGACTGGGTATCGTTTGACCCAGAGAAGAAGCAAGGGACGTTTGTAACTTCTGGGTTGGATGCTACTATTAGATCATGGGATGTTTCTATTTAGACAGTTTTTTTTTTTTTTTGTTAAATAAGTACTTTAGAAACAATAGACAATTTTATGTAGGGTATACCACCTCAAATCTCTTAGTTATTGTTTGTAGCGTTTATTGACTTGGACGCACGCGGTTGATTTTACAGACAATCGGCAAGTATATGAAACAATTTACGTGTCGTAGAAAGAGTATACATATTTAGTTCAAGAATATGTCTGCAGACACGAGCTTGTTACGTATTTAATCATTCATTTTGTGGGGGTGAGACGAGCTGATTAGTCCGGAAGCATGTATCGTTAATTTCGGAAACTATGTCCGAGAACCACTACGGTAACAACTGGCAGTTTGAGCTTTCCAAGTCCGTCTGACCCGCAACAATGCTAATAGAATAAATAGAATTTATTTCTTGAAACCTATACTATGTATATAAAATTTTTGGGAGTTGGGTTGAGGATGAAAACTAAATCGATCAGAAATACTAACAAATACATCATTAATCAAACAAAAATAAAGGAATAAATAATAAATAAAATAATTTAGTTACATGAGATACAAACAAAGTGAAAAAAAACTCATCAATCAAGCTTTGTTGATGTTTTTAACTAATTCAATGTATTTTTCAGTGGAGAAAGATTTTGGTCTTTCAATTGGCATACCAATACCACGGTCCAAGATTAATTGTGGCAAGACACCGAAAGCTCTTGAAACACCGAACAAGACAGTGTAGAAAGATTCTTCGGTTAAACCGTAGTATTGTAACAAGACACCAGAGTGGGAGTCCACATTTGGCCATGGGTTCTTAGTCTTTCCGTGTTTGGTCAAGACACCTGGAGCAACTTCGTAAATGTTGGAAACCAATTTGAATAATTCATAATCTGGCATGTGTTTAAGAGCAAATTCTCTTTGAGCAGTGTATCTTGGATCGGTCTTTCTCAAGACAGCGTGACCGTAACCTGGAACAACTCTACCACTGTTCAAGGTTTCCCACAAGTATTTTTCAATGGCTTCTTTAGAGTAGTCACCGTTTAATTCTTCTCTTAATTTGAATAACCATTCCAAAACTTCTTGGTTAGCTCTACCGTGCAATGGACCGGCCAAACCGTTCAAACCAGCAGCCAAAGACAAGAATGGGGAGGATAAAGCGGAACCGACCAAGTGGGTGGTGTGGGCGGAAACGTTACCACCTTCGTGGTCAGAGTGAATGGTAAGGTACAATCTCATCAATTCAACAAATTCTTGGTTACCACCGAAACCTAACAAGGAAGCCAAGTTAGCACCGTAATCTTTTTTAGGATCAACAGAAGCTGGTAATTTACCATCGTGGAAAACGTTTCTGTAAATCTTAGCAGCAATAGTTGGCAATTTAGCTAATAATTCAATAGAATCTTCGTAAGTGTGTTTCCAGTATTCGGATTTGTGGACACCTTTAGCGTAAGCTTTAGCAAATTGAGATTCTGATTCTAAAGCAGTGACGGCAATGGAGAATTGAGCCATTGGGTGCAAGTGAGATGGGGATCTGTCAATCAATTCTTCAACGTGTTTTGGCAATTCTGATCTAGCAGCAAATTCTTCAGATAAAGCTTTGGTTTGAGCATCAGTTGGGACTTCACCAGTCAACAATAACCAGAAAAGAGCTTCTGGCAATGGTTCTTCACCACCTGGAGCTTTGGTTAATTCTTTTTGAATGTCTGGAATAGTTCTACCTCTGAAACGGATACCTTCGATTGGGTCCAAAACAGAACCTTCCCAAACTAAACCTTTGATACCTCTCATACCACCGTAAGCTTGTTCTAACAAGACTTCACCAATGACGGTTTTACCGTAGTCTTTTTTCAATTGTTTGACTTCTTCGGCTTTAGCTGGTAAGATTTCTTCTAATCTTTGTTTTAAAGTCTAGAAAATTATGTTAGTATTTTGATTCGTTAAACCAATTTTGGAGGCTCTGGTAGGAATTGTGGACACATACTGGTTCAGCAGAAGCGTAAGTTCTGACGGAAGTTTTCAAAGTGCTCTTAGCAACATTGGAGGAACGTTGGAATGATCTCAAAGCTGACATCTTGATAATTTGAATATATAATGTGAGTTTCTATATATAAGTTTAATCCTTAACGAATTGAAAGATGAAAGGATAAAGAAAACAAAAAAGTAAAAGAAAAGGAGGAAAGGAAAATCCAAAAAAAAAAAAATTGTAAAAAAGTTTGCAGGAATCAATTGAATTTTATATTCAAAAATTTCCCTGTTTAAACAAACAACCAGTTGTGGTGAGAATATTAATTAATGAGATATATCAATTTTGTGTCTGCGTATTTTTTATTACCTGTGAAAAAAAAATTTGTATGTGCACCTGCAACTGGCCAATCAAATATGCGCATTCAGACAACGAAACGAGGTCACGGGAGCCCTTTTTCTCGTTATATGCAAGACAGAAACAAACAAATTACCTCATAGTTTTTTTTTTCACCGACACAAACTCCGTAAATTGTACAAGGATTTTTTTTATCCTCGGAGTTTTTTTTTTTTTGGTTTTTCATATCTATCAACATTCGCTGAGGTTGATGTCTGTGTTAGAATTATAAATACTAGCTGGTTGATTGTTTACGTGTGTGATTGACGCAGTTAATTACCACACTAAGAGCGCAAATGAAATGATTCTTGTGAACAAGGCACAACTTACCGTGATAGAAGAGCTATGTCGTGGGGCATGTTGTATACCTACACCACACTAATGTTGCATTGTAAATATACATCCTTGGTTATTCCAGATAGTCTCAAATTATCATCCCATTCTTAGGGTCTAGACAAAAGTAACAAGAATAACACGAAGAAAAATTTTCTGGTTGCCTTTGACAAACTAAACACAATAATTCAAAATTCTATTTGAGCCTTTTAATTGGACAACTCCGTTTTCTGTCTTGATTTCCCCAGATTTCTCGGTTGTATAAATATTTTTGTCTGTTTTTTTTTTCTAACATGAATTTGTCTGTCGATAATTTAACACGACTCGCTTTATCAACTGCGACCGACTGGCAAATCAAATAATAGCCAAGTTGATCCGAGTCGATGAATTCTATTCTTCGGTTTGATATGTGTATGATGTTCTTTTTTTTTCTTGTTATCCCATTAGTTTTAGTTATTATTCTTTTGTACAATGTTATTCGAAATTTTTACGAAACCCAACTTGGTGTCTTCGGAGTATATTTTTTACCCCGGGTTTTCCATTTTTCACCTGGGCAGACATAACAGAAATAAAGTAGTGTTTATTAGAAGCCTATCAACCATTCATCTTTCGATCTCAAAAGGAACGTTTGGAATAACTCTATTTTTTCCTGCAAAAACTTGATAGAACGAAAGCGAAAAAATTACGACGAAGTGGTGATGTTAGTACTAGCATATGAAAAAAAAGTGTACCCGTACCCGAGGGTTCACTTTCCCTTTTTCGTTCCAAACTCTCTGATTGTCAAACACACCATTGTATGTTCGTGATTAGTTTTTATGTGGTTGACTAGAAGTACCACCAAAACAACACCACTTCAGATTTATGAACGTACAATGGATATGATTGGTAGATATTACCGGAACCGAATAATGATTACTTTTTTATTTTTTTTTCAGTGAACAATAAGAAACGTTATGTTTTGTGGGGGTGGGGCTCGTTTTGTGGGGTGGAATAAAATAGTCTGATCTGTGAATAACACTGTTCCCACCAATTCTTGTACCTTACTACAAGAGTTTCTTTTTGCCAGTATTATTGAATTTTCTTATATTCCAGGAGAAACGACACTTCTTTAATCAAAAATAGCAATAAAGTTGTAACCTCAAATATAGAGGGTGATTTATCCTCTTTGTAGGCTTTTTGAGTGAAGGAAACTAATTTCGTTAATCTTTGTTCGTTTTCAGATACTCGGTCTCGCCTGCCACGAGATGCTACGGCGATCTCTGCCCAACAAGGCGACAAAAAACAAAAAAAAAATAAACATTTCACGATAAGAATAAGCTTAAGAAACAGCAACGTGCAGATTTAAGTGTCGACTGCTTCTCTAGACAAAGGGAAGCTCAGCTGTTTGTTTGTTTGTTGAGAAGATAAAATCGTCAAATTTTAACCCATGTATAATCAAAGCTGTTATGCAATGTGGCCACGCTTGGAATTGGATCTCTGACAGAAAAATGTAAACCTTCACTCTCATCCACAAGAAACACAGTTGTTGTAGTAAAGACTCATCGAGAAGAGAAGTTGTTTCAAAAACTTAATACTTTTGGCAATTGGGAAATCTGATGTGAAGAGCCGAAATGACTACCAAAGCTGGCTACTCTGATATAATGTTTCAAATACTTTATATAGATCTCTCTCTAGAAGCATGATTGTGAATCTCGGGGTGGTGGTTCTATTGATTAATCTCCTCTCTATTAATATGGGCTCTTATTAAAGTAAACAATTCTCAATGATTTAGGAAATCGGTTTTTCATAAATTTGAAAATAGGGCAATTGGTGCACTGAAAATTAATATCCCAAAAAAGCATTCATTACGTTGACTGAGACTTCAGTTTTTACTTCTTTTTCTTTGCAAATTTCAATAAAAACTTAATCTAAAAAAAATTTACTGACTAAATTAGATGCATAAAGATTATTTTGGTTTTGATAACTGAATCAGAGTAAAAGTTTTTGCTATCCCGGGTTTGTTAATTTTATTGACTCTACATCTTTGATAAATCCGTTGAACAAATGCGATTTTGTGTAACGTAATAAATCCTGTATATTACCTCGTTGAAATTTCCGAACAACAGAAGTTCAACAACAAAAATGATCCAAATTGTGGAGTAACCATTCTCTGTTTTAATTCTAAGAAGATAGATCATTAATTTCTCCACTTTTTGAAACCAATAATTATTATCTGAAATATAGAAAAACTACACCAAAATGAGAAAATAGGGTTGGAAATTTAGGTTTTTCAATTTTTTTTTCTGTTCGGGATCTCATCTCATTTTCTAGATCGAGTTGCGAAACCTAATTACTTATCTCTCTTGAAGTGGACTTTCCTTATACTTATTTATCTGGAACCATCAATGAGAGATAACGGAAAGAGACGGAGAGATAGGTATTCTCCTCACTTATCAGCAAACTGAATGATATATTTCTGTACGGCAATATGAGAAACTGGCAATAATTGGCGGGATTATATTTTTGTGCTTGAATCTGTTGATACACGGGAAGTAAATTATTGAATGGTAACGCCACACCGGAAAGGAGGGATCAGGCTGTGTTTGAATAATTTTGTGTAAGTATAGAAAAGAAAAATAACCCACTTTTGTTAATGCTCAGACATTTGACAAACCCACAACACAATAGTTTATATCACTATTCAAAAAAAAAATTGCGCTTCAGCGTTATCTGAAATTACCACTGTTTGCTTTTTTTCACTCAGTTACATATTGTTTCAATAATTTAGATCATGCATATATCATGGGCAAGGCATCAAATTTTTATTGTTAATGCTGGATGGACCAATGAAGAAACCCATGAAAATCGTTGACTCTGATCGGATTTGTTATCTTTATAAATCCGCTGTCGTACTTATCTACCTTTTTGGCTAAAATAGGAAAAATTAACCTTCCCCACTCTTTTCATTGGTTTGTGATAAGTCGAGTTTGCAAAAATTCGAATTGGTTGGTAAAGATTTGGTATAAATTGATCTACAATTCCTCCATCCATTCTGTGTTTCATATATATATTTTTTTTTCAACAAAACAACATTTTTCCAATAGAATGACTAACAAAGATTCAATGGAGAAGCAAGTTCATACTTCTGCTCACATCCAGACTGTTGGAAGTCATTTTCAAGTCCAAGATCATGAAATCAACATAGATGCCATCGTTTCCCATCCACTTTCAATTGGTGAAGTAGCCACCTCTTTAACCGAGGATCAAAAATGGTTTGTCTTGAAGAGATTACATTATGATAACTTAGTTTCATTAGATGAATTACCACCACAAGCAAGTTTTATATTTGAAAAAATTGAACAAATGACTACTGAAGAAGCAGTTGCTATATTGAAGAAGTCTCTTTCTGAACATAAAGATGATGTCAATATCCCAGAACAAGATTTGATACTTTGGAAAGAATTAGCTGAATCTCAACATGACACCCATGCCACCATCGACAAAAATTTAGCTAGTTCTTCTTCTTCATTAGTTAAAGAAAAAGTTTCTGATGCCGAAAAAGGTCATGCAATTGTTGATTGGGATTTACAAGTCCGTTTAGAAGCCGTGCTTGTTGCTTACTGGTCTCCATATCCTGAAGTTAGAGCAGTTACTTTCCCATATGATGATCCAACCATTCCAGCTGAAACTTTCAGAGTTTATTTAATTGGTATAATTTGGACTGGTATTGGCGCAGTTATCAATCAATTTTTCAGTGAAAGACAACCAAGTATTAAACTTGCAATGTCTGTTGTTCAAGTTTTTCTTTATCCTTCTGGTTTACTTTGTGAATGGATCTTACCAAAATGGAAATTCAACATTTGGAAATTAACTATCGATTTAAACCCAGGTCCTTATTCGTACAAAGAACAAATGTTGGCTACTATCTTCTGTGGTGTTACTAATGGTGCTACATCTTATGTTGCTTGGAACATCCTTATGCAAAAGTCAGAAGTATTCTATGACAACAAATGGGCAGATTTTGGATACCAAGTGTTATTAATCTTATCATGTAATTTCCTTGGTATTGGTCTTGCTGGTGTGATGAGAAAATTTGCAGTTTATCCAGTAAAAGCAGTATGGCCATCTATTTTACCTGGTTTAGCATTGAATAAAACTTTATTGACACCATCAAAGAAAGAAATCATTAATGGTTGGAAAATTTCAGCTTACAAATTCTTCTTCATTACATTCACTGGTTCATTCCTTTATTTTTGGGTTCCAGATTACTTGTTCCAAGCCCTTTCAATGTTCAATTGGATGACATGGATCAAACCAGATAACAGAAATCTTGCTGTTATTACTGGATCTATTGGTGGTTTAGGTTTAAATCCAATTCCTACTTTTGATTGGAACTACTTAAGCGCATTTATTCAACCACTTCAAGTCCCATTTTATAATCCGATAAACACTATAGTTGGTATGTTCATGGCATTCTTTTGTATTATTGGAGTTTGGTATTCAAATTATAAATGGACTGGGTATTTGCCAATTAACGATAATGGTCTTTATTCCAATAGGGGTAAGCGTTATTCAGTCAAATATGTTGTTGGTAGCAATAGTTTGTTTGATGAAGAAAAATATAAAGAAATTGGCCCACCATTTTATACTGCTGGTAACTTGGTTGTATATGGTGCTTACTTTGCTATTTATCCATTCCACTTTGTTTATGAAATTGGTATGAATTATCAAGAAATGTGGGAAGCATGCAAATCTTTCTGGAGAGTTATAAAAGATTACAAAAAATCAACATATGATGGTTTTGATGATCCTCATAGTACCATGATGAGAGCATATCCTGAAGTTCCAGAATGGGCTTATTTGATTATTGTTGTTATTTCATTGGTTATCGCCATCTTGTGTGTGAAACTTTATCCAGCTGAAACACCTGTTTGGGGTATCTTCTTTGCTTTGGGTATAAATATTTTGTTTTTGATTCCATTGACTACAGTTTATGCTAGAACTGGGTTTTCTTTTGGTTTGAATGTTTTGGTTGAATTGATTGTTGGTTATGCTATTCCAGGTAACGGGTTAGCATTAGCATTTATTAAATCCTTGGGTTACAATATTGATGGTCAAGCTGAAAATTTTGTCAATGATTTGAAACAAGGTCATTATGCTAAACTTCCACCAAGAGCAGTTTATCGTGTTCAACTTTTATCTATTTTCATTGCATCTTTTATTCAATTGGGTATTTTGAGCTTCCAACTTAATGGTGGTATTGAAGATTATTGTGATCCAAAAAACACTCAAAGATTTACATGTCCAAATGCAAGAACTTTTTACTCAGCTTCTGTTTTGTGGGGGGTCATTGGTCCAAAGAAGGTATTTGGAGGGTTGTATCCAATTTTGCAATGGTGTTTCTTAATTGGTTTTTTAATTGCTATACCATGTGTTGCAGTCAAGAAATGGGGTCCAAGAAAGTACTTCAAATATTTCGAACCTTCTATTCTCATTGGTGGATTCTTAAGATATGCTCCTTATAATATGACTTATTATATCCCAGGTGTATATATTGCATATGTTTTCATGTCGCACATTAGAAGAAATTATGAAGCTTGGTGGCAGAAATACAATTATATCCTTTCAACTGGTTTGAATGCTGGGATTGCCTTTTCTTCAATTATTATTTTCTTTTCGGTAATGTACCATCCTAAACCTCTTCATTGGTGGGGTAACAAAGTCATGTATGAAGGTTATGATTATTCTATGACTGGTTGGTTGAATGCTACACTTCATGCTCCTGATGGCTATTTTGGTCCAAGGGTTGGACACTATCCATAGATGTGTATTATAAACTTAGAAATAAACTATCTACGTATTGTTTGTGATTGTAACAGCCAGAAGTTTTCTAGAATTTCTGCAAGATCTACAAAAACTGTAGATATGGTAACAATTGTTAGAAATTCTTTTCTAAATGTTTTAGACAATATCGCTGGATTATACCAGCGACAAACGTATCTCGATGTAATGATTCTTGTGATAACTTTTAGATTTTGAGAACTGGTGTACTAATTTTTCCTTCAAACTCACGTGACACAGCCCACCACCCTTTGCTTCATGTATACACGGAAACGATGTCCCAATCATATATAACCCCGAAAGCCTTTCGCATCATTCTATACACCCTCTATCCGAGCCGGTGCAGCGATACCGGTGTTATTCTATTGGTAATGCATATAGCACGGGATATGCTTCAGGCGGAATTCTTGTGTCAGTTTATTATATTTCGATTATACGAACTATGCGAAAATCACAATCTAGCCGTTTTTATTATTTTTCATTTTATTTGGAGTCATTAAATCTTATTATTTTGAAATATTATTTTTAGGTCCTCTATACAAGAAGTTGCTGTATATTGCAACTTTCAATAATATCATGACGCAGTTGTAAATAGTTTTGTGATTGATGATCTCGATGGGAAAGTGTAGTTAACAACAAAAGTGGAAAACACAGCCGATAAAGCTTTGTACCTTTATGACCACTTAATCATTAAATTATATTTTTAGAAACACTTTCTACTTGAGATCGCTTTATTTTTTAGCAAGCCATTTTAAAAGTAGGAACCATCGATTTAAATTTTTATTGCTTTCAACGCAATGAATAATAAAACAAGATCTATTTTGTGGTCGCATCGCTATCGCTTTACAAATAATAGATCTGTAAAAATTCGATACCTCTCCAAAAGAGGGAAGAAGTATCTAGCAAGCAGGAAGATCAACAATAACTGAGAGCTGAACTATTTTATTCAAGAACAACATCTGCAGTAAAATGTATACGCGAATGCAGCAACAAATATATCTGAGTAGTTAATAGAATATTTTTTAGGTTCTGCCGATATTCCCTCAAGGCTCACGGCATTTCAAAAAAAGAGGAGTTTTTAATTCACGTTTTGTGACTGTTGCAACCTCCCGTTTCATTCATGTTAAAAATCACATTATTTTTTTTCGCCGGATGTATGAGTCTCAACCAGATTCCGTCGGATATATATTCTAATGAGATGTTGCGAAAAATGCAACATGTGTCATTAAATCCAATCCCGGTGGCCAAAAATCTGTTCAAGGTGTCACGATTTTGCAAATTTCTGAAAATTTATTTAAAGCCCTGATTCCTTGTTCAATACATTTTTAAAAAGACTTTTTTGGAACCAACGAATGATCTGTCAAATTTACTTACTAATAATAATGCACTTATCTGCAGTCACAGCAAAAAGTCTAACAGGTGTTTTCACGAGCTTTAATTCATTAAACTGGGATAATGGTGTTGATTATCCTTTCCAAGGTCCAGCAAACCCGGCTTGGAATGCTGTTCTAAGTTGGTCTTTAGATGGGTCTGTTGCCAACCCTGGAGATACGTTCACCTTGGTTATGCCATGTGTTTCCAATTTTATTACAAACCAAGCATCAATAGATTTAAGTGCTGATGGGATCAATTATGCCACTTGTAATCTCAATGCTGCTGAAATGTTTGCAACCTTTTCTAGTTTAGATTGTGTTGTTAACAGTGATTTAACCCCAAGTTCTACCGTATCTGGTGACGTTTCCATACCGCTTTCATTCAATGTTGGTGGTACTGGTTCAGACGTTGATTTAAAAAGTTCACAGTGCTTTACTGAAGGTAACAACAATGTCACTTTTGTTGATGGTGAAAACAAGATTTCTACCACCGTTAATTTTGAAAAATCCACAGTAAATCCATCTAATTTAATCTCATACACAAGATTGATTTCATCTATGGGGAAATTAACTAACCTTGCCGTTGCTGAGGATTGCCCTAATGGTTATGTATCGGGTACAATAGGGTTTCAATCCACCGATCGTGCCTTTTCACTTGATTGTAACGCCATTCATATTGGTTTCACAAAAGGTTTAAATGATTGGAATATGCCCATATCATCAACTCCGTTTTCTTATAGTTATACCTGTGACGCAAATTCGATTGTCATCAAATATGAAAATGTTCCTGCAGGTTATCGTCCTTTTGTTGACGCAGTCGTCTCAGTCAACACAATCGAAAATTTTAAAATGAATTATCTTAATAGTCACACTTGTGTTGGAGAAGAAACTGAGAAGCATAATCCAATCAATCAACAATGGAACCCTTGCGTTGATTGTCAAGTAATAAATGGTGCTGTCGTCATTGTCACAACTCAAACAGTGACAGGAGAAACCAAAACCTCCACAGCACCAGTTTCCACTACGTCAACGACTTGTTCCAAAAATATCAAAACAACGCTAACTACCCTCAGTCTTTCTTATGTTAATGGAAGTTCTTTCAATTCAACACATAAAACTGACTACAGTGAGTTTGTCACTGATATCATTGGTACACCATCTGACACGACCACCACAAGCATCATAAATCACTTGAGTGGAGATGCTACTGAAATAAACTCCGCTGTGTCATTGGACATGGATGTTGTTGTTGGCAAAGAACCAAATAATTCAAACATGGATACTACAGTAGTTGCGTCTAAATCATTGAGAATTTCATCATCAGAAATACCCTCATCTTTACAAATGGTTTCACCAGTAGCTGATGAATCATCTGAACTACCAATTCAAATGTGGCCCAACTTTGGTGATCTCGGTGTTTGGGCTCCTGCACCCGAAGAAGAGGCCAGCCAATTTTTTGCATCAGTAACAACTGAATCATCAGAGTTGACACCATCTGCTGAGTCGCTGTTAGTTCCAGAAGAACCACCAAGTCAAATGTGGCCCAATTTTGGGGGTGGTCTTGGTGTTTGGCGTCCTTTACCCGAAGCTGAAGATAGTCAACTTGTATCAGAATATCTCGTTTCCAGTACAGACGTCATTGATTTTATGCCAAGTGTGAGTTCGTTGCCACAATCAGCTTCAGATGAAGAGAAAGGTTTAGATATGAATTTTAGTGATTCCATGGACCATGGTTTATGGACTACTGACGAAACGTCTGTTGGTATAACCTCTTCAGCAACTTCAATTGAATCATCATCGCAGGGATCAGAATTGCTACAAGCTGTTCCAGACTATGTCTTTGTATCATCAGAGCTGTCATCATTACCTGAATCACTGATCTCGTCAGATTCCCCACCAGCTTTACTTGGCTTTGCACCCCCTTTCGGTCTTCTGCATAATGGTTGGCAACCTTTCCCTGATGATAATGAAGATGTAGCCGCTGCGTCCGAAACTTCTTCATACAACGAATGGAATAAATCAGGTTCAATTGCTATTGAAACATCCGCTGAAAGTACTATTGAGTCTAACATGGAAGAACAGTCAACTTTTTATATTTCAAGCAGCAATAGTGAATATGTACTGGCGTATTCAATGGAGATCGCTAATTCTACATATTCAGATCCGGAATTTAACCATGATTCAAGTTCATCAGTTACAAGTGATCGAAGTGTTGAGCCTTGGACTCCCGCCACAACAACTGAACCAGAAACTGCAACTAGTACAACTACAACTAGTTCAACCACTTCCAGTACAACTACAACTAGTTCAACCACTTCCAGTACAACTACAACTAGTTCAACCACTTCCAGTACAACTACAACTAGTTCAACCACTTCCAGTACAACTACAACTAGTTCAACCACTTCTAGTACAACTACTACTAGTAAAACCACTACTAGTACAACAACTACTAGTAAAGCAACTACCAGTACAACCACTTCTGGCTCAATATTAGGCTCAATATGGGGTACGGTTGGATCTGTTGTATCCTGGATATTTTAATAGATGGTGAATGCGCAGCATTGTCATTGTGTTTTTGTCTTTCGACTAGTTTAATTATTCAATTCTTTTGATTTTTCTTGTATATAAGATATTTATTATTTTAATATATGTGTCATTCAGTTGATCCTTGCGACAACTAGTAAAGTCCTTGGTTGATCAGTCTTATTAAATTCTATTGATGTAATAAGCTTGGAGTCGAACGATTATAGCAGTATTATGGTGGTAATATGCGCTATCTAATAGTATGTTTGTTAAATTTATGCAGATTTGCATTTAGGAGAGGATAAAGGGTTGTCCCGTTGTTGATTGATTGTCTTGGAAAATGAGAAAGACAAAGCTGTAAGTTCAAAATAGAATGAAGTTAATTCGTGCACATTATTGAAGCAAGAGCCCATGATAAATATCCCAGGATTAACTAAACAATTTTTCAAGGGGACTAAACCCAAAAACGCATTCTTAGCAAATGCGCATGGTTCACTACTGATTATACTTGGGTAGTAGGTGAGACGGAGATAAGACTTTCTTTGCAACCACTACACAAAATGCCATAGAAAAATAAAAATAGAATTGTGGAACGGATAAACTTGAGGAGATCATACTTGAAAATTTGTATCTCAATGCATCAAACCAAAAAATATTTTCTTGAGCTGAAATTGCTAACCATACATTAAGAAGTTATCGCGATGAGATCTACATAAGCAGTTCTATGTTAAGTATTAAATTAATCTGCCACAGGTTGTGACAAGATATATTGTATATCTCTGAAGTCTTGACATTGAATTTAAGATTGTCACCTTTTTAAGTCATTGTCGTAAATGATTTACGCCCCCATTAAACCGCACGTATTTGATAGAAGTGTCATAAAACAATAGCAAACAAGAAACGCGCCTGATGTGATGCAATTTAGTCATCCATTGCTTCTCCAATTTTAGACTCTTCTTCGTATCTCCGTAGAATAACAGCTTTTAAACCCTTTCCAATGGAAAGAAAAAAGGGTTCCATCGGTTCCGAACCGAGTATTGCGCTAGCTTTGGTTTGCAGAAAAGTTATTGTATCTAAAGCATGGACAAAAATAGAACTGTATCTATCCATATATCCTATCTTCTACAGTCAACAATAATTTGGACACTAAGAGTTACCCAAGTGGTGTGATATTGATGGCAAATAATCGCTCATTGTCTAGTCGCAAGTAAAATTGTCTCATGTATTGAGAGAAATATGACAGGTTTCTTACTGTATTTTCAAAAAGAAATGAATTCTCCCAATAATGACAATAAAACCATCCTGCTTTACAGTACAGGGTTCATGGTTTAGAACTTAAATTAGACTAATATAGATGCTGGAAAAAAAGGACCTTGGAAAATAGACTTTTGAGGTGAAAAATTTGCAACGGGCTCGCCTATAATGGTTTTTGTCTCATAACTCGTTAGTGACTGCCTGATACACATTCACCACGTTCGAATGTGCCACAATTGCTATATTTTCTATTAATAAGTTCTATTATTCATGCCGCATGATGAGATGCTCTTCTAATTTTTGCTACCAACACTTCTTTAGTTTGTGGAAAGCCCTGGGGGTGAAACAAGGAAGAAGCAATATATCCTACAGGCGCAAGACTCCGTATTTACAAAGATGGTGTTCTTGTTACCAGGTCAACGTTAAAATACGATTAGTTAGCTACCAACAGATTAGAAGAAGGTGATACATCAATAGCATTTTCGAGTACAAAGAGTTTGCATACATAAAGGACACAATGCAGCAAAAATAAAAAGAAATTAAAACGAGCTTAAATATCTGAACGGGTCTGGCACAAAAAGGCGGAATTATTATATTCCAGCAACATGACTTCCTAACCAAGGTGCTAGGACCCTCATCGCTCATCCTTTCTAAACCATGCAATTTTGTAGCTTCTTTGAATCAGGATACCGAATGGGTTAGTCACTCTTTTATGAACATATTTTCTAGTTTGTTAGTTTGCTTGCTTGTTATTCATTTTTCGATAAAAAATGGGATAAATCAGGAGTGAAGGTTAAGGGTCCTCTTTTTTGAATGTTTTTAGCCCTAAGTGCACATATTACGCTCGAAATTAGACACTGCATCGAATTTTCTTTTCCAAAACTTTCAAAGTTTGCTATTAGTGAGCAATATCAAATTTACTTCATTGTCCGAATGTGCATCCTGAAATTTTCGGTTACATTTTCCACGCTTTTCCCTTTTATTTGCACCTATTCGAGATTCTGATTTCACTTGGCATCGGCGTGGCTTGGTAAATACGGGTTTGTAGAAAAACTCTACGAGCCCCGCCCATCAACACGAATAAGCCACTTGATCAGTAGCAAGCAGCAGTAATAGATGAGAACAATTCAATACCCCGGGTATCGTTTTGATAATTGAATATGCAACAATTATCTAAATGACCACATGGGCCCACTAAATAATAAACCATAACAAAGAATTTTCAATATAACCCAAAATAAAACAACAGAGAGCTGAGTTTCATTTGTGACATTTACGGAAATCTTCCATTTATTTGCATCCGAGATGAAGTAAACATTGCTCTCGTTGAAAAATGCCTCGTTAACTGAAATTTGTGTATTTGTATTAGAAAATGGACAAGCAACGCAGCTCGTTAAAAAGAAATCCTATGCAGATTCCAAGGACTAAAGATGCTTCCGAAATTCCTCGTACATCATCGACGATCACATCTAACTTCGGTGCTCGTAAGCTGTCCCAAAATTGATAGTTTTCAAGTTGTGTAACTCTATTTAAATAGCCCAAAGTCCTTGTCCATGCGCCAAATATAATTCAGAAAAGGTTTCTTTAAACCATTACCAACAAATGATATTCCAAAATTGCTTGTTACTATTAATCTGTTTGTCTGTGGCCACGGCCAAGGCTATCACTGGTGTTTTCACAAGTTTCAATTCATTAACTTGGAGTAATAGTGCTAATTACCCTTACCAAGGTCCTGGAAACCCCACCTGGAATGCCGTTCTTGGATGGTCATTAGATGGGAATACTGAAAATTCAGGTGATACTTTCACTTTAACTATGCCATGTGTTTTCAAATTCATTACAACCCAATCATCAGTAGATTTAATTGCTGACGGTGTTAGCTATGCCACTTGTAACCTCAATTCTGGTGAAGAATTCACAACCTTTTCTAGTTTGAGCTGTGTGGTTAACAGTGCATTAACTTCAGATACTAGTGCATTTGGTACAGTTACATTACCAATCTCATTCAACGTTGGTGGTACTGGTTCATCTGTCGATTTGGAAGATTCTCAATGTTTCACCGCTGGTACTAACACTGTTACCTTCACTGATGGAAATAATAAAATTTCAACCACTGCTAATTTCCAAGCATCTAATGTTGATTCCAGCAGTTTAATTACATATGCCAGGCGTATTCCTTCTTTGGGAAAAATATCTAATACTGTTGTTGCTACTCAATGTTCTAATGGGTACTCATCTGGTACATTGGGATTCCAAGCTACTAACGCTAATTTTGTGATTGATTGTTCTTCAATACATATTGGTATTACTGATGGTCTTAATTCCTGGAATTTGCCAGTTTCGTCGGATAGTTTTTCTTATACAAAAAGTTGTTCCTCAAGCTCCCTCACTATAAATTATCAAAACATTCCTGCAGGTTATCGTCCATTTGTGGACGCGATTGTCCAAGTTCCATCAACTAATTCATTTACAGTCAACTACATCAACCAATACACTTGTGTCGGCAATAGGGCTGTTAATTCCCCACTTACTCAAACATGGAATCCATACACAGATAGCCAAGCAGGATCAAATGGTGCTGTCATTGTCGTTACAACTGTAACTGGTACAGCTACCACTACAGCAGTTACTACCTTACCATTTAACCCTAGTGTTGACAAAACGAAAACCATTGAAGTTATACAGCCAATCCCAACTACAACCGTGAAAACTTCGTATTTAGGTGTTACCACTTTATATTCCACTATTTCAGGTACCATTGGCGGTACTGCCACTGTCATTGTTGATGTTCCATATCATACCACTACAACTGTTACAAGCTACTGGACTGGTTCAATCACAACTACTACTACAAATATTGACACTACTGGATCGGTTGACACTGTTATTGTTGAAATTCCTGAACCTAACCCAACTGTTACAACCACTGAATTCTGGTCAGAAAGTTACGCTACTACTGAAACATTTACTACTGGCCCAGAAGGAACTGATTCTGTCATTGTCAAAGAACCAAGCAACCCAACTGTTACAACCACTGAATTCTGGTCTGAATCATTTGCTACCACTGAAACATTTACAACTGGTCCAGAAGGAACCGATTCTGTCATTGTCAAAGAACCAAGTAATCCAACTGTTACTACCACTGAATTCTGGTCTGAATCATATGCTACTACTGAAACATTTACCACTGGCCCAGAAGGAACCGATTCTGTCATTGTCAAAGAACCAAGTAACCCAACTGTTACAACCACTGAATTCTGGTCTGAATCATATGCTACTACTGAAACATTTACAACTGGCCCAGAAGGTACTGACTCTGTTATTGTCAAAGAACCAAGCAACCCAACTGTTACTACCACTGAATTCTGGTCTGAATCATATGCTACTACTGAAACATTTACTACTGGCCCAGAAGGAACCGATTCTGTCATTGTCAAAGAGCCAAGTAACCCAACTGTTACAACCACTGAATTCTGGTCTAAATCATTTGCTACTACTGAAACATTTACCACTGGCCCAGAAGGAACCGATTCTGTCATTGTCAAAGAACCAAGTAACCCAACTGTTACAACCACTGAATTCTGGTCTGAATCATATGCTACTACTGAAACATTTACAACTGGTCCAGAAGGTACTGACTCTGTTATTGTCAAAGAACCAAGCAACCCAACTGTTACTACCACTGAATTCTGGTCTGAATCATATGCTACTACTGAAACATTTACAACTGGCCCAGAAGGTACTGACTCTGTTATTGTCAAAGAACCAAGCAACCCAACTGTTACTACCACTGAATTCTGGTCTGAATCATATGCTACTACTGAAACATTTACCACTGGCCCAGAAGGAACTGATTCTGTCATTGTCAAAGAACCAAGTAACCCAACTGTCACTACCACTGAATTCTGGTCTGAATCATATGCTACTACTGAAACATTTACCACTGGTCCAGAAGGAACTGACTCTGTTATTGTCAAAGAACCAAGTAATCCAACTGTCACTACTACTGAATTCTGGTCTGAATCATATGCTACTACTGAAACATTTACTACTGGTCCAGAAGGAACTGATTCTGTTGTTATAAAAGAACCTTATACCCTGTCTAGTGCTTCTTCATCTGACGATATGTACACATCTTCATCTTCATTATCTACGGATTCTACTGGTATTTCATTTTCAAGTGACATCGGTTTATCAACTGATGTTGCTTCTAGTGATCTTTCATCTTCTAGTGATATTGCATCTTCCACTTACATTGCTTCTTCAAGTGAAATTGGGGTTTCTAGTGACATTGCTTCTTTAACTGGTATTGTTGTTTCTAGTGGTATTGCATCTTCTAGTAGCATTATTTCCTCGGGTGATGCTGTTACCTCAAGTTATGCTTCTTCTTCCACTGAAAATATTGGTACTGTGTCGTCTACTTTCTCAACTTTATATGTTTCTTCAATTGGGTCATCGTCAGAAACTCCGGTATTATCATCAAGCAGTATCTATTCTTATTCACGACCACATTATGTTAACTCAACTACTTTGGAATCATTGTCATCAATTCTGTCAACCGAAGAATCAAGTATTGTTGCACCACCAACTACTATCTTATCAACAACTTCAGAAGACAACACTTTGCAACCATCTACTTTTACTACTGTGGGTACCAGCTCACCTTCAAGTTCAATGTCATTAGCAATCACTTCTACAGCTACACCTTCTGGTGAATCAATTTATAATTCTGCAAGCACTGCATCATCCAGTGAATCTAACGGAACAGGAACAGTAGTTACTAATGAAACCTCATTTACCACGGGCTCATCATCCTCGACTACTGAATTTAACCAGGGAGAATCTTCAACTACTAGTGAAAACTCTGAATCAATCATTGAAACTGATTCTAATGATACTCAGTTATCAAGCACCGTTACTTCTACTACTGGTGAGATATCTACTGTGAATAGCTTGACATCTACTGCCAATTCGGCAAGTGATACTACCACCAATGTTTCAAATGAAGAAAGCTCCACTGGTGAACCAAACATTGAGAGCTCATTGCAAAGTTCCAAACCTACTACAGCTACTGGATCCAACATTATTTCCAAGACTTCATCATCTGCTATGTCATCTCCAACTGGTTCAGTATCAAGTTCAATTACCAATTCTGAAGGTTCTAAAACATTGACAAAACAAGAGACTACACAATCTGAAATAAACTCTGCTACTGAATCATCAAGTGTCGTGAAGTCATCGTCAAATACTGCTAATAGTGCTCCAGTACCAAATTTTTCTACTACCACCAATAATGTTCCAGATAACGTTGCTACTGATACTCCTACTTCCTTGTCTACATCTTCTACTGGAACTAATGCAAACAATTCAAATCAAGGACTGTCATCTGCTGGTGCTACTACTGAAACTGCTGCATCAACAAGCGTTACTGGTTCTACTGGTGGTCAAGGTGCTGCTTCTTTATCACAATCAACTACATTAAGTCAACAGACTGGAATTTCTACTTACGCTCCTCCAGAAGTGTCTTCATATGCTGGTTCTGCTTCAACCACCACCAAATTATCTGCATGGGTGATTGGGTTGGTCTCTATTTTATCCATTACTTTTTGATACCCAATAATTTTATCAGTTTCTTCATTTTCTTTTCTACATTCTAATCTTTTTCAACTTTTTTCGGTCTTTTACTTTATATAGTCTTTTTTTATTACCTTTTTATTTTCGGTTTTCTATACTTTAGGTATTTTATAGAATGTTTAATATTCTTACATTTCAACTTTGATTGATTTTCTATTTGTAAAGTATGATATTTTCCCTTTTGCACATCTATCTGGCATATTGAAATTGGTAGCACCGAAATCTACACATTCAGAAATTGTGAGATCTCACCAAAATGAAAAACCAGTGAAAAAATTTTCTTGCATTTCCACTATCTTTCTTTCTTCAACACTTCAAAAATTTACTCAATAAATATCAAACAATAAATATACAAAATTAGTTTAGTTATTATTATTATTACAAAATCAAAAACCTATACAAAATCGAAAATATTTCCAATGGGAATTTATCTCCGGGTACATGCCATCTCGAGGTGTAATCGGTAAACGAATCCCAAAAATCAACCACCAACGACATCTTGCAGAAGGGTTAATACCCTTTAATTTTTATTGACAATGTATTAATTTCCTTTTGAAGATGTCTTACATTCATTTAAAAATTGTCTAAGTTTAGGACCTATTGATTTCTTTGTAATTGCTTCTTCTGTTTCCCCTTTACTTCCGATACATTTAGATTTGAAATCACAATATTTACATCGCAGTATATCAGATGTAGGTTTTGGTTGTTTTTGACCTGTCCAGAATTTAGTAGCATCTAAGATTTGTTCTTGTAATTCAGACAAATTATAGTCGTATTCATTCGTATGTATGTTTCGCGAGCTGAACACATTCAAGTATTCAACTGATGTGGATGTGCCTAAATTTTCATTGAAAAGATTGAAAAATTGAGCTGATCTAGCAGCTAAATATCGTAACGTCGGTGGTTTTTGCCATGTTTTTAATAAAGGTAAAAGAATCTTATCGTAATCTACTGAATCTAATTCACTCAATTCATTTAAAAATTTCGTATGATTAGGATCAGTCCATGAAAATTCATCACTTGTTTGGAAAATCTTGCCAAATTCGTAAGGTGTTGAATGTTGCTGAGTATCTCGATCAAATGGAGCAAACCCAATTGACTCTCCGTTTGCCAATTTCAAAAAATCTTGGAATAATAAATGATAATGCAGTCTCAATAATGTTAATGTAGTTAGCACATCCAATGGTTTGTCCACGTCATATCCTCTTCTCTTTGCATTTTCCAATAAACAATGGTATCCAAATTCACTATTTTGACTAAGTAATTGGAAGAAATATCGATAATAAAAAGTTTGAAATTTTGCACTATCAAGAACAGATTGTTGAGTTGGGGGTTCTTTAGTCATTCTAGTTTTCACATCAGTAAACGTCATTTGATAATCGTAATCCGAAATGATTTGTTTTGCTTGTGTAAAAAATTTGGAAAGATCAACTAATGGAACATCGTCAGTTTTATCAAAATCATTATCCACGTAGGCTTCAATATCTTTAAATAGTATTCTATCATAAGGTTTATTGGGGTTTCTAAGTTTGATGTGATCAACTATACCACTAATTAGAACATCATCTTGTTCAACAACTTTATTTTCTGGAGTTATAAATTTTGCCGTGTCAAGATTTAAATATCCATGTAGTAAAATCTCTCTTGCTTCAGAAGTCATAATTAAAGAGAATAATCTTTCAATTATCTCCTCAGCCCAAGAAATGGGCAATACTTCAACTTTCTCCACCTTGATAATATCTTCAATGTCCAGAACAGCACCATGCACTTCCATGACCTCTTCAATGTGTTCAACAATATGATTTTGAATCTCACTTATATCAATTTTAGGATGCAATGATTCTTCCAATTTCAAATGTAATTCAGTACCCAATACCATCGGTTTCGTAGGTGGTGATCTTACAGATCCACTGAAAACTTCATAAAAGTTCCGTAACTCACAATAACCAGAAGCCAACAATTTAGTGACTGATAGCCTAGGATTGGTAATGTATGATTTGTCGTCATTGAATGTTGTATAGAACGCATATGGTGTGAGTTTGGAAGGACTGTAAAGTGGTAAATCATTCTTGCGATCAACTTTCCAATTATCATAAAGTCTCAGCAACGCGGGGGTTTCCAATGGTGGTATAGTTGTGTCTGCTCCCAAGATCATCAGTCTAATTGCCTCTTCGACTATTTCATGCTCTGATTTCGGTGGTCCAGTAGTAACTAGTGGAATCGATTCAATTTCTTCTTCTTTCACTGGGGCCTCTAACTCGTCTTCAATTTCAACAGGGATTTTTGGATCATCATTGGGTGTGTTTCGTTGTGATACTTGGATTCTTTGAAGGCTTCTTGACAGAAAGTACCTTTTACGTGATAAAAGTCTTGAATTCATAGCATGCTTTAACAGTTCTTAAAATTGTAATGTGATAGATTTGACAAAATGAGAAGGTAGATGTAATTTATACTGCTATTTTTTTTTTGAGTAATATTTGGTATTACGCGTCTTTTGGTGCGCTAATTTGGTGATGTATAACACCCACGCATACAAATTTAAAGTTTTCCACATGTATCAGAGCTCAAACCATGTTACATACAAACGAGGGGTGATTGGTCAGAATCGATTTGTTTTGTGTCTATTTTTTTTTAGATAGAACACAAATTGATTACTAATTCCAAACAATTTTGGTGCTGATTTCCACATTTTTCTACAATAACCAACACTAGACCCAGAACTTTGAAATAACCTTTTCATTCATCATTACTAATAATCGTTTATTAATCACATATACACAATAAATACTACTATTAAAAAAAATTAATCTCGAAGAAATGAATAAAAAGTCTATAGGAATAATACATTATTTGGAATCTGATTGAGTAGGATCATAAATAAGTGTACAGCATGCTCAAATCATTCCATGTATCAACATCAACACCAACATCAATACCAACGCAACCAAATCCAGGGTCTTGGGGTATGAAATCAGATTGAGTAGGATCATAAGGATAAGCGTGCAGCATGCTCAAACCATTCCATGAATCAACATCAACACCAACATCAATACCAACGCAACCAAATCCAGGGTCTTGGGATATGAAATCAGATTGGAAAGAAAACTCAGAATTGGAAATAGCACGTGATAAATTTGTATAATCAACAGGTGAATCGGAATCAAATCCAATGTATGAACATGGACTAATGAAACAATTTGAATTTTCTTCAATTGGACTTATTGGGGTGTCCAAGACAGAATCTATTGCATCTGTCACTGGATTTGATCTAAGCATATTGTTTAATTTTCTTTTCTTCCTGGATGGGTTAGAAGGTTGCATGGCTCCATATGATGGATAACGGAAATCAAATAATGAATTCACTGGCAAGATTTGTTGTTGTTGAATAAAGGTGGATGTAGTTTCTTCATTACCAACTGATTTGGAAGCAGTACAATGTTTGCAATAACAAATGTTATAAGATTCACCAAATCTATCCTCATAAATTGTTGCAGTGATTTTGGCGCTATCATCTATCCTGCCTTCATGAAGTGCATCATCAATCACACAATGACATGAAGAGCTACGACAATCTGAAAAATAACCATGCATGGATAATCTATGAGCTCTCCAAACCAAACTAATATCCAAAGTAGGTGTTAAATTTTTTTCTTTTAAACTAGGATCAGTCAACATTGTGAAAAATTTACCATATCTTGAACATGATTCACCAACAATTTGTCCAATATATGGAGAGTGTAACCAGTTCATATTATTCATTCTATTAATAAAACCTTCTTGTCTTAAAATGGCAGCATTCAAATCACATCCAACTTCTATACCACCAGCAACAGTCATACTAATGGTTTGATGTTTCGAGTATTCAACTAATAACTTACCAGTCAATGGATTTTTAAGTTTGGACTTGATTGATTTGATCATTGTTTGAAAACTTTCAGATTTATGATATTCCCAATTATCTTGGATATCTAAAGTTAATTCAATACTTAAAACTCCTGGATCTCTAGTCATTGATTCAGGAGCTCCATGAACTTGTGAAAAATATTTGAAAATTCCTTGCAATGCACCGGACCTTGACATATCTGAATATAATTGTAGTTTTTTCAATTCATCATGTGTGATATAAAGGAAATCTGAACAATAACAATCGGAAGACGGTTTCATAAAATTAAGATTCAATGAACTGAAGTTACCATCTAAGAATCCAGGACCATCAACATTAGTTAATTTTACTGGGTTAGAAATCTTTTCATAACAATTTGGACAATATAAAGTAACTTCACGGTCCATAAAATCATTAAAACCCTTAATTTCATATTGTAAATCAGGTGAATATGAAGTGTACTTTTTGATTAGATCTAAGTAATTACGTTTCAAATCTTTAGAAACTTTGAATTCAAAAGTATAATCATCAATACACTTAACTATATTATGCAAAGGTAATGGTAAATTGGCAAATTGTAGCATCTTAGATCTAACAAAAGTATCGTAATATGATTTAGGTTTCAACAAGAAAGCATGCCATACCATGATAACATCTAATGGAGGAATCAAGTTGTTCATTTTAGATATGAAAGTTGGGTTCTTTTCGTTTCCAGAAACGAAAATTGAATCTTCAGTATGAGCCTTGGTATTAACAGTAACAATTCTTTTCACAGCAGTAACAAATATAATAAACCTTCTAATGGAATTAGTAATGAATGTGTTCCATACTTTGTTGTTTGTATCTTTATCATAATTTAAACTCAACACTTGCTTCTTCATCACAGCAAATGCTTTCAATAACTTCAAGTATGCAATTGTGTCAATCTCATTGGGTAGATATTTTGCAGGCACGGCTATATCCATGTCAATTGGGCTATCAGTACCTGTGATTGTGTAATTGAAACTTGAGAATTGGGACATATCAACATTAGATAAGATGTTTGCATAGTCATTAGATAAAGAAGAAATAGATGTTGATGGTGACATTGAGATATCAGTATCGTTATCATTGTGGTGAAAGTGTAAATAAGGGGCATTGGGTAAAGTCATATCGTTGGGGTTGCAAGTGTTCATTGTTTTGTGTAAACAGAACAAGATTATAATTCATGATATCTGGGAAAACAGCTGGATATTTATATTCATATTTGGCAAAGTCATACCCCTTTGGTATAACCAATCTTACCAGTCAAAAAGGAGTAAATCAGATAACAGTAGAAATGCCCTATATCTTTTTTTGGTAAGTTGCATACAATTGTGAATCATGTACGAGTTAATGTTTTCACAATCGTTCGGTATAAGTTGTTGTTAGGAGATTGCTGCAAGAAAAATGCCACGGTGAAAAAACAGACGTACATTGACTTAAAAAAATAATTAAACAGTCAACTCAATTGCCTAAGTCATCCAAAAATCTTCAGAATGTATGAACGAAGTAAAAACCACCAACCTTACTTTAAACTGTTTTTAGCACTGAGGCGCATACGGCAATTTCTCACTATGCAAATTGATAATCTTTTTTTTTTTGCACGACAGTGACCAAAAAAAACACCACGAAGCGATAAGAGGGTGTGTGTGCGTGGTAACCACAACGACTAAGATGTATCAACGATTATTTTAAACACTGTCGGCTTCCGCCATGCTTCAATCACTCAATTATCTATACCATCGCGGCGTTTTGTTTTCTCAACTGTGTAAACCTATCAGTCAGTCCAATTTGATCAAAGCACTGCCATTTATTTATTATCATCATTTTATTTTTAACTTACTCTTTCTTGTTGTGGTGGGGATCCTTTACAAATCTACACACGTTGCAATTGTAATTACTCAATTGAAAACGTTCCGCTAGTCCAAAATCAAAAATCTTATTATTCGCCAATTGATTCGTCGAACCTTCTTTAGCTCGTAAAAATACTGGCAACTGTTAATAATGGAAGGTTTTCCTAGCCTCCTCGATCCACAATTAAGCAAAACCAAGAAAAAATACGGCAAAAGCACCCAGGATTGTTCTCCGCTCTCCTAAAAAAAGCTATGTCATATTTTCAACACAAGAAAAACAAACCCGGCTTTGTCACATGAGTCACATGAGAAAAGAAGGGGGTGAAACACAAATACAAATTCACCATGCAAGAGATCTTGAACCGCAAATATAAGATTTATGATTAGTGGGATTGATAGTCAACATCATCATCATCTGTGTTTGAGAAGAAAATTAAAAAATAAAACGCCGTTGATTTGAGTAAAGATCCTTATCAAAGCCCCCTTCTTCCCCCCGCCATTTGCCGTGATCGAAACGAATTAAATATAAACTACAGATGCAGCAACTATCTCATGAAGAAATGTGGGTTTGCTCATGCACATCGGGTGCAAGGGAGAGGAAAAAAATATGTCCAAAAACCGACTGACACACATGACTCGTGGTCGCGGTGTGTACAGCCGATTGGTCTATTTTTGTACTCTGGTAGATTAAAGCCGACCAGATGTATCATTCTGTGCCTGCGGTATCCCTCCCAGTGGTCAATCTTATATGCATATCAGTCTTTTAATTCAGAGAGGAGAAAAAGGGCATATAATAGGAATGTAGTGGCAAATGCCGTTTCACAATTGATAAATTAACTTGCTTACAGTGTTTATAGTATAAATACTCTTATCCAGTGGCAATTTGACTATCATGTCAAGCAAATGTTGCTAAAACTTATCTGCCACACGGCATAGCACACAGGCTTAACAGGAGATACATGATATCATACCCCAGTTGACTCAGGCCTGTGCATATGTTTGTGTATGTTTTTTTTTTTTTATTTTTGGTACACCCATGCCAAGCCAAAGTATAGCTCCCGCCCTTAGGTGGCAATCATCCTTAATAGCTAAAAATAAAACTTATACGCACGTTTCGAACAACCATGTTTTAACGTGACGGTGGCAATACACTCTTCTTGCAAGTAATACATACCAATTGGTAATTGTTCCTATGGTGATCAAAGCACAAATTCTCAAACTACATGACCATTTTTATTCTTACTGATTAGTTCGTATTATGAAGTTACTAATTAGAGGTTATCTAGAATGTGTTTCGAAAAGAATATATCTCTCCCTTTCCCTTCTGTGAAAAACTAGAGATCTGGAAGTTCCGACGGAAACAGAATTGAAGATATTGAAAAAATTGAAAAAAAAAAAACATGATCAACAAAAAAATTAGTATGGTATCCTTTATATTTCTATAAAATTATATTACGTAATACGGTTTTTTTCTTAGCGTTTTATAGTTTCGCATTCATTGTTTACTTCTAACGGAAGTCAAGCGCGACGACAGGTATAATATGACTCTATCCCACCGATTACCGAAATCGACGGTTACCAACGCCTGACTCATTTGTCATCAAGGAACTTGATCTCCGTTATCTTCATCCACTCTTAGTCCTTAGAAAATCAAAACTCTTTTTAGTGATTAACCACGTTTTAATGGATTCCACGTTTCATCTTTAATGAATCCCTCTTTTTCTCACTGAGACTATATTGGTTAGGCAAATTTATTTTCGATGTTTCTGTAATTGGTTCTGTATTTTCCATCATATTGAATCCCGCATTTACACCCAAATGACCAAGACCAGCACCAGCAGAACTATGATTTGAGAATGCAGCGGCGCCGAAATATTCATCACCTGGTGTAGTTGCTGATAAAAATGGCGAATCTAATGATATACCAGGTGTAATGACACCTCCTTTAGTATGATTGAAGCCACCTTGTAACATATTCAATGTTGGAAGATTAGACATGTCAGTGTTGATATTAAGAGGTTGTGGCAAGTTGTTTCCCCTGGAAGATGATCTTGATCGTTGCAAAAAATGAAATTCATCTGAATCATATGAGGATGTATTAATAGAATTTTGAATAATGTTATGTTGAGGTGAAGATGATGAACTTATTGATCCTTTATGAGAAGTCGGTGGTGTTATATGATAGTCTGAGATCATGGAATTTAATTGACCCACAGTCGTTGATGTGCTTGTAAAATTGTTCCCATTGGAGCTATTGTTGGAGGTATTGCCATTGGTTGCTGTATTAGATGTTCGATTGATAATTGATGGTGGTACATAATCTTGAATTGATTGTAAGGAATCAGTACTCATATTAAAATCTGGATTCCCCTGAGGTCTCAAATTATTAATATTACCAACATGTAACCAATTATTAGAGTTATTTCTAGTCAATGATTGTTTCCTCAAATTAATTGATGAAGATCGCGACCTTGCCAAATTGACAGAACTTCCATTTTGACACCCATTGTTATAATTTGCCAAGTTCATATCATTCAAAGATAAATTAGAAACAGAAGTATTTCTTACCCCGGTACCATTGAGTTGTATAGATGTAAATTCAGGTAATTTATTAGCAGAACCAGTCTTGCTATGACATATTTCCAAGAGTCTCTTCCTGATCAATTGTAAAATTATAGGTTGGTATTCATGACTTTTAAGACATTCTTTATTGATAACACTGAATTGATCATATATTGGTGGATTTTTAGCATTTGAAGTCGATTTAATCAATTCTTTAATGGTTTCATTGGCAACTTTGCTCACCAACCCACTTGGTGGAATGACTCCCAGAAATGGGGTTGTGGTTGGCATAGATAATATATTTGAGTATATTGATATCAATACTTGATCAAATTGATTAGTGAAATATAATGTAAAGTTTCTCCTTGTCAAATTGTTTGGTTCATCTATATCAGTAAGAATATCATCAGATTCATTAACATGTGGGTTCTGATAAAGCGAAGATTGGTGAATATCTTGCTGCTGCTGTTGTTGTTGAGGCTGTATAGGGTATTGAAGTGGATGTTGTGGGGCTTCTATTGGAGTCTTCATAGTTTGATCAACTGGGGTGAAAGGGCCAGAATGGGATCCGAATCCTCCCTGAGGTGGAGCCATGTCCAATTTGTTTAATTTAAGCAGTAAATTGAAATTCTTATTAATCATTTGGCAAGTAGTGCGTTCCTAAGTACGTGGTATTTTGATAGACACTTAAAACAAAACAGATTAAGAAAGATAAAAAGGTGGAAAAGTTTTTGCGATTATTTTAGTTTATTATATTTTAAATTTTTATAATTTTCTTTTTTTGGGATTGGGATTGGGCTGGGCTGTGGTTGGTGGTGGTGCCTTGTTTTTTCTTAGTAATAATAGTGTGAGAAATTCTCGGGTGTCGAAAGGGGGAGGGACAAATTTTGTTTGGGACGCGAGAGACGTGTTGGGGGGTTGGAAATTTGTGAAAAAAAAGATAGTTGAACAATTTGAGTGAGTAAGGTAGTAATATCAATATATATATATATATATAGTTAATGGATGTAACAATACTTGATGAATATGATGATATGAACCAGGACAGATTTGTAAAAAATAAGACTAAAAGAAGAGAAAGGAAAAGAGTGGGAAATAAAAAGTGAAAATTTAAAAAATAGAAGACAAATAGTTTGAGCAAGCAAGGAAAATATATTACAATATATACTTCGTATAAATTTTATTACTTCACAAAAATGCAACTACCCAAAAAAACAGAAATAAAATAACTTAATTTTCCACCATTTAAAAGCCCAACCAAGCGAAAACACAGGTCCAGACTCAGTTATTATAATTAGCGGGATATATTCCGATTCTATTAATTGTTCTTCTCATTGTCTCTGTTTTCTTGTAACTTGTTCATTATTATAATACTGTTGAATCAAGTCATGCCAGCTATCGAAACAAAACTCAGACAGAAAAAGTGCAACAAAAAGAATTAAAAGGGGGAAGTTGGAGGATGTGTTTGATTGACGGTTAAAGCAATGTCAAGATTGTAGCAGCAATTACAAGAGCAAATTAAAAATGTACAACAACAAACACAAACCAAGCCCAAATATATATTCAATTTTTAACGCGTCACTATTCCTGACAATGGTGAATCCCAATTATCGCGGTGCATGACATCTGTTGATGGGCTTTTTCTTTCCCTTTAGCGCGATTACGTGATTGCTATCATTAAGAAGCAATCTAACAAACGGTAAAACGGCAAAAGAGGAGCAAAGCATTTCATTTAATTCACCTATAATTGAAATTCTCATCTTTTTATTTTTTAGTTCAAAATTCATTTGCACGCACTCATGGTTATACATGACTTTGTTGTTTCCTCTTAGATAATACTTTGGTCCTTGTCATCATCCTCATCATCGATGACAGGAACCTCTTCCTTGCAAATTTAAATTTAAATCTAAAACAAGGTTTAATAGAATGAATCTGCGTGAAGATTTAGGCAGGTGGGGGAGTGGAGTGGGTCATGGCAAAAAAAAAGTGATTTTAAAAACCTTATTGTTATTGCTTCACACACAAAAATAACTGGTTGGGTATATGTATGTCATGGTATTAAACTCTTGTGGGCGTTAATTTTAATTAAAAAAACAGAACAAGAAGGATCAAAAGAAGATTGTTGGGAATTTTGTGGAATAGTTAGAATGTTAGATGAGATTTAAATCCCAAAAAGGTTAAATTTAGTACGCATTGTGTCCTACACGACTTTCCTATTTGGGTATAATTAGATTGTTACTTTAAATAATTAATTACTTTTCATTCCCAATGTATAGCTATTTCTAGTGCTAGCACTAAAACACTACTTGCCCTGGTTTTTTATTTTTTACACCTTCCATAGAATGATTCATTAGTAATTTTTGGTCCAACAATTCTCAGAAACAGTCATAATGAGAACTCAAACTTAAGAGCGTGTGATCGTAATCTCCCAGTCCAGCCCTTTTTTTTGCCAGTTCATGACGACCGGCATTTCGTGGATTATGGAATGATTTATACTATGCATGAATAAATTAAACCTTGTTTTCGCCGAAAGAAAATAATAAAAATTTAAAAAAAAGACATGTAAGACAATAGTTGTTTGTTTTAGTGTGCTTTTCGTATATGTGACTTTATTGCTTCTCATTAATAATACATTGGTCAACTTATTTTGTTGGTTATTTCATCAACGTTTGTATACCTTTTTCTCCTCCAACTCAAAACTTTTCTTGAAAAGAGAATGGAAGAAGTGGAGATGAATTAGTTTAAGTTTTTGGTCTTTGTTCATCCCTAATTACGTTAAGTTTATTACTTTTTCAATCGTAAAATTAACCCCACAATTGAACAGACGCATACAGCGCACAACAGGAGACTACTCGCCTTCTCCGTAGATAGAGCTTGCCACGGAATTCTTTATCCCTTGTAACAATGGCATACGTTATACTAAAATGTGGAGGTGGTCTGACTAACAAGATTGTATATTATGCTTTACTTACATAAAAATAAGACGATTATCGTCCCCTATTACTGTATCATCAACCATAATCTCGCCAGCGTCATTTTCATCGTCGTTTAGAATCGGGTTGTCGGGGATAAGAAGATCTTGATTCTCAATCAACTGATGTTCATCCTCATCTTTTTCATCGTCCACCTGATGTAGTTCTTCTGCTTTCTGAAATTTGGATAGATCATCTTCTATAAGATCCTCGTTATACGTGAGATTATAAGGTAATAATGAATTCAATTTTTCCATTGATTTAAGCACATCTGGGCCATTCTCATTGACATTGGCTTCTTCCAATGATACGTCACCTATAATATGATCAGTTTTATGCAAATGTCTTAAATGACTCTGAATTCTATCCCAATTTTGATTATTGTTATTGCTGTTGCTATCATTGTTACCTTTATTGTTTTTCGCGTCTACTGGATGAAATTTATGATTCTTTTGATACTTTAAAAACTCTTTGACTATAATTGGATCAGTATGTAAGAATTTCAAATCGTGTCCCAATTTCAAATCCTTCTCAATCAAATAATTAAGCCATGTTAATCGATCTCTTTCCGTTATCACATCTTCATCCAACTCATCATCATTAGCTTTCCGTTGTTGTTGTTGATCATCATTTAATTTCAATTGATTATAGAATTCTTGACGTTCTTTATGTTTTCTTTTCCGTTTAACCAAATCTGATTCTCCGTCATCTATGTCCAATTTCCGTTTCTCTATCAAATTTTTAATCAAATTATTAGGCAATTTGTTCAATCTCTTCTCAATACTAAACGGTTCACTCTTGCTACACCATTCACGGAATGATTCAATGGATTTCGTATTATATTTCGATTCTTCAAAATATTGATCGTGGATCTTGGTAATATCGTTGACTTTGAAAATACCAACATTTATTAATGCTTGTGTTATATCTTGTAAATCCGGTGAGTTTGAATTCGTTCGTTGATTACTGCATTTAAGTGATTCCGTAATCACATTCTGAAAGTTTTGCAAGTATATATCAGTGAGTACATTCAATGTAGATGGTTTGCATTTTTCAAATCCATTAGCTTTTAAAATTTGTGCAATTGAAACTCTTAGTAGAGCAAAATAAAATGAGTCTTCCATTATGTTTTCAGTATGTGATTAGATGTGTTGATATGGGTGGCTATTTTGTTTCGAAAAATTTACAACAGATGTTATTTTTTTGCTGTAGCGGTGTTGGTCGGTGATAGTTGCATCTCTATAAAAACAACTGTCGTGTACTTTGGCAATTATGATTTTTGCAACAGTCACTCAGTAGTAGTTACAATTGAAAGATCGTTTCTACTGAGTCTAACTGGATTTATATTTGTTCTGGTTTTATAATCTTTATTAAATAAACTTTTGGCGTGATTCTATGTGTTTTACTTTTTTGTTACAAGTTTTTACCAAAAATGAGTTCAGATCTCACACTAATTATCTCTAAGAATATAGATTTATAAAAAGTCATGAAATATAAACAAGAGAACTTCCTACGTATCTATTTTTTTCACTTCAGTAGACTTAACAAGAACTTCATTAGGTGTTAATATATCAGGATCAATAAATGTTGAATATCTCTTGGTATATTCCGTATGCAAGTGTTCTTTTAATTTCACCATCAGGTTTCCAAATGTCCTTGAACAAGAAGTACATTTAAATGGCGTGGTTTTAATTAACTTCTCCATAACTTCAGTCGATCTTTCATGTTGTATCTTGTGATCGTTTTTATCGGTATCCCCATTATCATCGCTATATTTCGGATTCAACTCTTCAAAAGGAACGAAAAACTCGGTTGTGAATGAATTATAATGTTTCTTATTCTTCATCCTTTGTGAATGGAAATCCTGAGTGATTACATGCACATGAAGGTTATTCAATGATGGAATAGTATGAGCCCCGGCTTTGATAAACGTATTTCGAAATTCTTGTAATTTGGATTTATCATCAGTGTTTGAATATTTAGAAAACTCATCAATTATCATATCTTTTGCTCGTTCCACATATCTTGAAACCATATCGTATAACTCTTGTCCAGAGTATTCAGGGTATGCCACATTGAAAGCATCCAAAGGATGGGTTTTACTGACTTGGGGATTTCGAGGAATCACTAGTAAATGTCTGATGGATTTGGGAAACATATCTTTGATGATAATGACGTTATCGTCATGGTACACAACTATATCATGTTTCTCAGGATGGTTTATATATTTTTGAAATGCATCTCTGAAACTCATTTGATAGTGAAGAAGAATGTTGGAAGAAAGGGTGTGGGTTAATAGCTGGAAAATGTTGGTTGGAAAAAACAATTTTTTTTACGAGTTAAACCCGATTGTCCAAAACGTATGGTTGAATAGTATATTTTGGCAACCTCAATAGTATTGGGTTAAACTCAATTTGGTTTTCTACGTGTCATTAATGTTGGATCTTATAATAAAGTGCAGTTAAAAACAATATAAACTATATCTTACACTAAACAGTTCAGAAATACCAACGAATTCGATCATACAAAAATGCAGCCCATGTGAGAGGCTTGCGGGGCATCCACTTTATTGTTGTTTCCTTCAAGGTATGAAACTTTGTTTTCAACAATTGAATACATCTTTCTCTAAAACTTCTATTGACAGGCCCTGAGTTCAACTTTCCATCCCAGCAATATCTTTGAAAGCATTGTTTACATTGATCGCTTTGTTCAATGCCTCTTCTTTCTTGTTCTCGTCTAATTATTGCACAACCCACACATGCTGTCCATTCGTCGTCCATAGTTAAGTTCAATCTTGACGTTACTTCAAATCCATTCTGGATTAATGCATCACGTTCTTTAGTGTCATATCTCATTTGAAACGTTGATATATTTGACAAGTATGTATATGGACGATTTGCATTGTAAATTATTAAAGGTACATTGTAAGCACTTTCCAAATCGTTTGTTAAAGATGTTAAATTCTTTGCATCACATCCAAAAAAAGTTGGATTTGTCGTCAAATTTGAATTAATGAAGGTGTTTGTATCTGGAACGTGTGGAAAATGAGTCCCATTACCTTGTGCACTAAATTGTCTCTCATATGTTGCTACCATAGAAGCTCCATTTGGCCATTCTTGGTCGTTAGCAGAATTATCAAATGCAAATATAACGTCAACACCACGTACAGGTTGCAATAATGGATGAAGTGGAATATTCTGGGAATCTTCACCACCATCGCAAAGATATAATGAATCGTTGGTTGAAATTCCTGTTCCTGCATTTGTTCCATAAAATGGATTGGGTTTGAAAACTGCAATGTCGTCATTTCTGACAGATATATGATTAAGAATTTGCTTTATAATAACCAGAATTGATTTCACGATAGCAGCGTTGCCTGCGTCAAATATTGTCTGTTTGATATTTCCACCAAAGTCATGATTGTTGTCTGTTGAGTCTTCAATAATTAGTGTGTCGTTTCCATTGTACTCTATCATATTGGGGTTGACTGCTCGTTTATTGTTCAGTGCTGATGACAA